>PVIH01004702.1:0-135612 GCA_004025045.1 Sigmodon hispidus | reverse complement strand
CTTACCCCAGACCAGCAGCCAGATGTGTGTTCTTACCCCAGACCAGCAGCCAGATGTGTACTCTTACCCCCAGACCAGCAGCCAGATGTGTACTCTTACCCCAGAACAGCAGCCAGATGTGTACTCTTACCCCAGAACAGCAGCCAGATGTGTACTCTTACCCCAGAACAGCAGCCAGATGTGTGTTCTTACCCCAGACCAGCAGCCAGATGTGTGTTCTTACCCCAGACCAGCAGCCAGATGTGTGCTCTTACCCCCAGCAGGGGATGAAGCTGAGGTTTGGGTTTTTTCATTGTTTGACTGTAGCAAGACTGACACAAGACCGGAGGAGCCTACTCGATTCTGAAGGACAGAATTTTGAATTATGTGGCTCTTTATACCTGTGGAATTTTACTACATTAGATGTCTCATTGCAAAGATATATGACATTTCACTAAGCATAATTAGTGTAGAAGAATACAAAAGTGATTAAATTGACATGATGTCCAAACCTTCAGCAACTGTTGTTTTTTGTAAAATGACTGTTGGTTTTGTGTTTCTACAGTGTGTTCTTTGTCTGTAATGTGGGTGAATAATTTTTCTTCCATCTTTTTTTTAATCTCATTGTTTCGTTATGCTGTAAGCTGCTACTGCAGCTTTTTATTCATGGGGACAGAAATACCATGTGACTATGTCATGTCCCTCTAGTGTGTATCTAGGCTATAAAATCATTGCCAAATAAAATTTCCCAAACCAAAGGCCATAGCATGGTGGTTTCATAAGTGCTTATTCAGCACAAAGCAATGGCCTTGAATGCTGACAACACAGAATAATATAAAAACTGCCAGGAAGTATAAATTTAAACAATTGCATTTAAGGTGCATTTGTGCTATTTTACTTTGAAGTATATAATACCAGAGGGGAATTTTTGCAAAATGAGCTCACATAAAAGGTATTTTAATATGTTCTTTTTTTCCGAAATGATTAAAGTATATGATAGTTTTATTAAAAAGAAAATCTGCAAGAATTTTATAATAATTATAACTGTTATAAGAAAAAATATAATGTTTTTCCAGGAAAGATGAATAGAATCAACATTTTAAATATTAATATGAATTGAATTTAGTATTCATTGAAATATGTCTCAATATTTATCTTAAATCGTTCAGATTGATGTTAAACTGTGTGATGGCACGTTCATTCATTTTCAAATGGTTACATATTAACTATATTTTAGTGTTCCTTTATTCCTTGATATTCTTTATTTCTTGTATCACATCTTTCATTCAAATTTATTTGTATGACTATGAATGAAATGTATTAGTGAATCTTTTTTAAATAAATACCAGATTCTTGGAAATATGCCATTACAAAACTTACTTTATACCTCGACCTTGGAAATATGTATTAACTAGTATATTAATAATCTGTTTTCCAAAGGTAATAAACAAAATGTTTAATGTTTCATGTGGTCACAACCAAAAATTTTAAGACAGCTTTACTGAGATATAACAAAGATGCATCAGAAACTGTTTTATAGAATATAGTTCACTGATCTTTTAGTGTATTAGACAAAAGCCCTCATGACTACAGGCTTGCTTGACAGAATCTTCATTCCCTCTACAAAAACAAACACAAGCAGAAAAGAAACAAAACACCCTGTACTATTAGCAGCCTGCCCCTTACTGCCTTGCTTCTCCTGGCTTCCAGGGTGGTTAGAAAACCACCATCTCTATAGACTGAATTATTCTTGGATTTTTTTGGTAGCAAGATGTTTTAAAGACTCATTAGGTTAAAGCTTAATCATGTATGAGAAGCTTTAATTTTATTGTCAAATAATATTACTTTGATGTATCATGTCAAAATAGGTATTTGTTAATACAGTTGATTTGTCTTTCAGTTTGCTCATTGTTGTGAATAATGTTGTAAGCACGCATGCATATGGCTGAAGATTTACTTTAGTTATCATTTCTCCCTGGTTAGAACTAGATTGGTTCTGTCACCCACCCACTCTGCATTGATGGTGTTGATTCACTTGCAGACATTCTGAGTACAGCTGTACACGCTTATATTTCCACTAGTCATTCATGCAAGTTCCAACTTCTGTACATTCTCATGCATTATGGTCATTGTTTGCATTTTAACTAGGAGGATAAATAATATCTAATCATAAATTTGCATTTATTTCCCTAACTGCTAATATAGTGACTATCTTTTTCTGTGCTTATAGGTCATTTGTATATTTTTCTTATTTTTTAAATATTTATTTTTATTTTATGTGAATTGGTGTTTTGCCTGCATGTATAACTGTGTAAGGGTGTCAGAACTTGGAATTATAGACAGTTGTTAGTTGCCATGTGGATGCTGGGAATTGAACTCAGGTCCTCCAGAAGAACAGTCATTGATTGCTCTTAGCCGCTGAGTCATCTCTCCAGCCCTGTATATTTTTCTTCAAATAGTGTTTTCAAATCCATAGATGGATTTTTCTAATTGAGAAATTTATATTTATTGAATTAAGTTTTTATTTATATGCTAGATGCAAGTAAGATACACGATGTGGAAAAGTTATCCTGTAATTTGTTCTTACTTTATTTTATTGTTCGCATCTCTTGTCATGCCAATTTTTTAAGGTTGTTGAAGTGTATTCTGTTGTTGTTGGGAGATTGGGTGCACTAGCCAGTTAATGTCAACTTGGCACAAGCTGGAGTTCTCTGAATGGGTGGAAACCCAGTGGAGAAAAAGCCTCTATAAGATCCTGCTGTGGGGCATTTTCTTAATTAGTGATTGAGAGGAGGGTCCAATCTATTGTGGGTGGTGCCATCCCTGGTCTGGAGACTTTCTCTAAGAAAGCAGGCTGAGCAAGCCATGGGAAGCAAGCCAGTAAAACAGCACCCTCCATGGCCTCTGCATCAGCTCCTGCCTTCAGGTTCCTGCCTTGTTTGAGTTTCTGTTTTGACTTCCTTCAGTAAAGAACAGTGATGTCGAAGTGTAAGCCAATTAAATACTCCCAAGTTGCTTTTTGTCATGGAGTTTTATTCCAGCAAAACTAACCCTAACTAAGACATTGCATGATGACATTTTTATCTACATATAAATTGTGTTGGGGGGGGAGAGAGAGAGAGAGAGAGAGAGAGAGAGAGAGAGAGAGAGAGAGAGAGAGAGAGAGAGAGAGAGAGCGAGCACGAGCGAGCGAGCAGCAATTGCATCAAGGATATAATCTCTGAAATGTTGCCTCCTGGGTAATGTCAGAAACACTTGCTTGAGCTTTTTGTTTTGGGATCTTTTAAACCTTAAATTTAGGCCTTTTACTCATTTGAATGATTTCTGTGGCTGGTGTGCAGGATCCACCATTTTTCCTGTGCTTGTCTAGCTCCTGTGCCCACTGACTTGGAATTCCTTTCCACTCTGTGTTCTGCAGTTACATCACTATGGGCTGAATTTATTACTGCAGAATGACTGAATCTTCTAATTTTATAGTAATGTGAAAATTTTTGTTATTATAAATGAATTTGAGAATTAACTTGCCAATTTCTACAAAGTAGGTTTCTCTATTCTGAGTTCTCTCCCCATGGTTGAGACGTTTTTCCTTTGCTGAACTGGTAACATTTTTTCTGTTTGTCCTGGGAAGCAAATCATCACCCTGCTGAGTATGCATGCTGTTAAGCTATCCCCACCAGTTAATTTCATGTTGGTTTCAGGGAAGGACAGAAACCTGCAGAGTGTTGTTTGGGAAGCTCAGCTGTTGTCTGTGGGTGAGGTCTCTGTCAAAGGCACACACATGTCATCCATCCTTCTCATAAAGGTCAGACAGCTGCTTTTGGCCCGTTTTGAATGGTGGACTGTCAAGATGAGGTGACATGGACTTCCTTCCTGGGCTCACAGCCCTTGAGACCCTTGTATGCTTCCAGCATGATCTGGAACTTTCAGCAGCTCTAGAGTGACTGTAGTAGTTCCCCCACCCCGATTTGTACTACTGCTTTAAAGGACCTGGATTCATGCCCTTAAATATGGGTTCAAAAGACTAAACTCTACTGTTCAAGCACCTTTTCTGATACTTGTCTCTAAGGTAGCCTTCTGGTCTCTTTGACTCTAGCTGACTCCAACTGGCTTCAGCTGACTCAGCGCCACACAAGCAAATCTTTTGCCCCCCACCCCCAACACACAGAAATGTCCTGAATGTTCTTATACTCAACATGTATATTTAAGGTCTATTTTATTTTGAAAACCTTCTTGGGATGTCAGTGTGTTTATCTGGTTACATTTGTTTGCATTTGTTGTATTAGCATAAATATTAGAATAGTTATTGATATTTTAAAAAACATAGTAAATGTTGAACATTGGCAAAATTAGATTGATTATCTCCTTTTGACGTGTCTGTGTAGAGCACGTTGTTACATTTCTATCAGCAGAAAGATGCTGCAGAAACACAGTGGTTCCTGTGGTGCTTTTGAAAGGGATGCTAACAGATGAGCCATCACCCTTTAAAATGTCATCTGATAGAGACTGAACTGTCACCCCAAAGCGCTGGAGGTGGATGTGATGCTTGACTGTGCCAGTGTCAGGAAGAGACTGTGGGGGATAACACTTGAACAGTGGTTCTGGAAATGGGGATGAGTGGTGAGATGCAAGAATGACCGTGGCTGCCGAAGTTAGGCCACCAGATTATTGGGTTCCAGGCAAAAAGCTCATGGCACTATGTCCTAAATATAGATTCATTGTCCCTCAATCAATCTCAACCTCTTTCTCTCTCCCTTCCTGTCCGTCCCCCTCTCTCTCCACATTCCCATGTGTGTGTGTATGGGCATCCATGACAAATTCATGTATGTGTTAGTGTGTGTGCCTGTGGGGGACAAGATTGGGGTCTTCTTCAGCTCTTGCTCAAATTAATGACTTCATTTTGATTTTTTTCATATCTAATTATTTGTTCTTCGTATTATACAATGTGCTTTGTTCTTATAATGTTTGGGGGCTCTTCCTGGGGAAGACCCTTTCTCCTTCTCTGGACATGCTTCGTTGTCTGTCTGTCTAGGGTTGGCGTCCAGGAACTCTCCTTGTTTTTTGTCACCTCATCCATTGTCTTCATTGTTGCTCAGATCTTGTTTAGGCAGCTGTGTTAAAAACAATGAATAAAACAATGACATTTGTGTTCCCACAACCAAACCAATCATGTCATTGTGCAATGCAATGTTTAATTTAGTATTCTGAAGTAGTAATTCTGAGAATAGTCTCAGAAGAATAAAAACATAGTTTTGATGCAAATGAGCAGGCATTAAAAAGCAGTATGTGACTGTATTTTTGGTATTGCATATATTTTTGAGACAGAGTTTCTCTGTGTAGCCCTGGCTGTCTTGGTACTCAATCTTTAAACCAGTTTGGCCTCCAACTCAGAGATCTGCCTGCCTCTGGCTCTGAAATGCTGGGGTTAAAGGTAAGCACCACCACTGCCTGACATTTTAAGTGTTTTAAATGACAATATTTCATTTGATTTTCAACACTCTTTAGAGCTAAGAACTGTTATTTTCTATATATAAATGACTAAACCAAATCTGGAGAGTTTTAGTAAATTGTCTACAATTATATAGTGGGTATAGATGCTTGTTTGAAGTTAATAAACTGCATTCCCAAACTCTTGCTTTTAAATTTTACCCATTTTTGTTTTAACCCAATCAGCTCATCAAAGCCATACCTACTTTTTTATGGTTGTGAGCCAAGCCTTTAACGGCTGAGCCATCCCTCCAGCCCGCCATACCTACTTTTTAAATAGCCAAGGTAATGTTGACTTCTGGCCTTGGAGGTGTGAAGCATGCATCTTTCATGCGCTGGGACTAGAGATGTGCATCACTACACCTGCTATCTTTTTCAGTACATTAGATCACAAACAGAAGCACAAAAGAGAATTAGAGACCTACTTAGGTGCATGGTTGATGCAGGACACTCGTTGGGATTATAAAGAGTTTTACAAAGTTTTCACATAAAGTACAAAATAGCTTCCATGACATGAGGGGATAGCCTCATAAAATAAGATATTAGTAATTCTTAGTACTGTGTTGGCTTTTGACTTACAGCTTGCACATGCAGTGGCCATGCAAATATTTGTCATCTGCACACAGGAAAATGTTTCTGCACAACTAAAGGAATAAAAGGTGACCAATGCCAATTGTAAGTACAAATAATTATTTTTGGAACTTCTATGAATTTTATGCTATAGAACTATTTTTTATGTTTTAAATTTGAATGTTAGCATTACATCAGTTAAGCTCACATTATTGTAAGATATTTTCATTTACATATTATAAAATTTTTTGAAAAAATGTTTAAATTGACAGTTTTTTAGATGATTAGTCCAGAGCCTGTAGAGCCAGCTGACAGAGAGAGCACAGGGCACCACACCTGACATGGTTTTGGTCACACCTGACATGTTCATGGGTTCTGGGCCCACACCACAGTCACTGCCAAGTCACATAATCCATCAGCCTTCTTTTCCCTAGAACTTTGAATACATAGGAACCAAATATCTCAGTCTCAGCATTTCATGAGTGACTTTCTTCTATCATTTAATTATTCTTAATATTTATTACCTTCCAAATGTGACTTTAAAAGGTCGTACAATTAAATTATTTTTCTTTCTTTAATTTTGTTTATGTGCATTATATTAAAATCAGATTTGTATGGTTCCATATTAACTAGATACAAATACATGCTCATTTTTCACAACTATTTATTATTTGTGAAAAATTATGTTTTCATTATTAATTATGTAGTCATGAGGGAAAATTTAATAAAGAATTCTCTAAATTATAAGCATTTAAAATTTATATTTAAAGAATCTCTTAAACACAGACAACAGTATTTGCTTATTTTTATTTGACATCTTTGACTATCGTAGACTTTCAAGTTCAAAGAAGCCTTGTATAGCCAGTGAGCCTCTCATCTGTAGCTCTACAGTTAAAAGTCATCCCAAAGCCTGATAGTGATGTGGAGTGTTCTTTTGTATGTTGTGAATTATCATTGGATAATAAAGGAACTGTTTTGGCCTGTGGCAAGGCATCTTAGAAGCAGGCGGGAAATTCAAGGACAAATTAAAAAAAAAAAACAAAAAACACCTAAAAACAAAGTCAAACAAAGATGCTACAAGATGTCACCAAAAAGATAGCATATAAAAATACAAATAAGCCAAGAGCCACGTGACAAAAAAATTAATAAAGATAAGTTAAAATGCAAAATCTGGCTAACAATATGCCTGAGCCATAGGCCAAGCAGCGTATAATTAATATAAACATCTGAATTATTTTTAAGGGGCTAAACAGCGGTGGGCAGGACCAGACTGTGGCGCTAGGCCAGGCTACAAACTTCATATTACAAATGGCATCCAACGTGACCCCGTGGTATGCTTCCTGCCCTTCCTGTTTGTTCCTGTGTTCCTGGACAGGGATTGACACTGTCACTGAGTGAGAAAGTTCAACTCTCCAAAAATTGCCTTAAGGTTCAATTTATATTTGTGTTTATATAAACCCCTTATAAATATTAATCCTTTACATAATCAGTTGCCAATAAATAAACTTTACGATATGATAGATGTCATGTCAGTGCCTATTAGGCCTTATGAGTGATGCACACAGCCAGAGGCTTTCACTTTATAGAAAAATGAGGCCTCTGGTATTTTGCAACAGTAATGCTTGATTTTTAAGTAGATACAGCTTTATTGTCATGAGGCCAGGGAATCCGCACAGAGCCTTGCTTAGAAGAGTTTAAGGCTGCACCATGAACATCTTAATAATTTTGTAAAATGAAACCCCAACTTTATTTTCACTTTGCAGCATTCTCATTCACTCCCGGAAGTATATACCAGGTCATAAGTATCATTATTTCATTACAGCATCGAAGATACCTCTAGATCCTGGTTACCGCATTATAGACAAAAGCAAAATGTTAGTTGCAGCTATGATTATGAATTAAAAATAATCATTACAGTTTTTCATAAGTGATTTAACTTCTTTTGTTATTGACATTTTCTTCTTAGGCAAAAGACAACAATTCTTTTTTCTATTTATGAGCTGATAAGTCCAGCTTAATACAGGCAATAAATAGTTCAAGCATATACATTTTATCAAAAATACATAGTTTTGAATGACAAAAATCAAAATTTGCCTTTGATATAATTTAGGTATTTTTCTAAAGAGGCATTGGAATAGCAATTAATAAAGAATACTTTGTTAATAGTATATATAGTTATGATTCTATTTTTTAATGCAAATGCCTTCTTTCTTTCTTAAATTTTTTAAAATTTGAAAGTGGATTTTTTTCTCATACTGTACATCATGGCCGGTTTTCCTTTCTCTCCACTTCTTCCAGCCTCCTCATGCCCTCCTTCCCGTTCAGAACAAAGCAGGCCTCCAAGAGACAACCACCAAACAGGACAGAACAAGATAAGACGAGGCAAAGCCCTTAAATAGAGGCTGGAGACAGCAACTCAATTCTAATAAGTTTCTGGCCCAGCCCACTCCCAAGGTCCAGACCTGCCCGCCAAGGCTAGGCTTAGCCCCTGACAAAAGACTCAGATGCTTTTATTAATTACACGTTGTTTGACTTATGGCTCAGGCATATTCCTAGCTAGCTCTTGCATCTTAACCCATTTCTATTAATCTGTCCTGCTACGTGGCCCATGGCTTACCTATTATTCTTTGTATCTTGGTTCTCCTATTCCTCTCAGGGCATGGCTATAATTTAGACCAGACTTCGGTTGGTCACTCCTACTGTTGCCACCTTTGCCCGAGCACATCTTTCAGGCTGGAGGGATTTGTGGCTGGCTTGATGTCCAGGTTTTTCTTTCAGTATCTTGCAGAGTGCCTTCCAGTACCAAAGAGATTAGAATGTTGGGGTGAGGGCTCCAGGTAGGCACCAGCCTGATCTTTTTATGTTCAGTGGGCTGAGTGAATGTTACCCTTGGCAATGGGACCCAGCTTCTGTTTTCTAGGATGAGCTCTTGTCCTGGCATCAACTTGTGATGTTAGGGGTCTCCCCAGCATTGTCTTGGCCAACAAATCAACCACATGCAACCCAGTGCCGCCACTGGAGCCTTGTCTGGTTATAAAAGATGGCTAGTTTAGACTCCATATCCTCCCCAATTATGTTGGAAGTTTATTTTTAAAAATTCTACTTATGATACCTTTAACATGTTTATATTATTTAGTAGTAGATAACTTTTTCATGTTTTTACAGATGTGACTCTGAAAATCGCTATGTTGGTAATCCACTTAGGGGGACATGTTATTGTAAGTATTTGTTACATTTTCATTTCTAGTAATTGATCTATATTGTTAGCTTTGGGTAAATGAATAGCAATGGTTTCATTACTAGTTTAACTACTCTGGTCCCCATATTTTATTTATTTATTTTTACTTTAAAACATTTGAGATTGTAATTATAACATTCTTTTGTATTTTTTTTTAACTTTATACTTCCGTAATCTGTTGCTAAGAAACATAATGTCTATTTCAAATAGTTTCTTAACTGTGTTTGGTATATTTTTCCTATTCTACATAATTAAATAAATATAAATAAACTTGTACATGTCTTGAACATTAACCAAAGGTAGGATTCAAATAAACTTATATAATTTTAATATATTTTTAAAATCTTGAAGAATTAAAGTTCTGTGATAGACTATTTACAAGGAATAGTTTTCATCTTTCTCTACATCTACACTGAATTTTTGCCATCAGTTACTTTAATTTGATTGGTTAGCTTTACAGAATCAGGTGAATTATTTTTAAAATGATTTGTTTTCATGGTTGTTTTATTTTGCTTTTTTGTTGATGATTTCCTCCCTCGCTCCTTCCCAGGTTTATCCCTGTCCTGGCTAGTTTTATGTCGATTCCACACAAGCTATAGTCAATTGATAGGAGGGAGCCTTAATTGAGAAGATATCTCTTTTAGCATGGGCTGCAGGCCAGCCTGTAGGGCATTTCCTATTTAGTGCTCTGATTCCATTGTGGGTAGTGCCATCCTTGGACTGATCGTCCTATAAAAAAGCAAGCTGAGCAAGGTCTGGGGAGCAAGCCAGTAAGCAGCACCCCTCCATGGCCTCTGCATCAGCTCCTGTCTCCCTGTTCCTGCTGTGCTGACATCCTGCTTGGTGGACTACAATGTTAAAATGAAAGCAAAATTAGACCCTTTCCTCCCCAAGTTGCTTTTGGCCATTTTATTTATCACATTAATAGAAACCCGGACTAATACAATAATCCCTATGCATTTTTGAAACTATTGTTTATATTTTATTTTTTGCCTTTGTATACAATTGGCATTCCTTTAAACAATACTGTCTTCTATAAGAAGTCACAGTTGTAGTTCTTCCGAATTTGGATTCCTTTTCTTTATTTTTCTTGTTTCCAATGCAGTAGCTTAGTCCATAAACTGTGTTGAAATGATGGAGTGAACATTGAGATGTATATTCTGTATATTCTTGTCTTGCTCTAGATTTCAGAAGGAAACAGTCTTTTTGCATGAAAAATTACTTAGCTGACCTGATTATTTTGAGGAAATTCCTTTTATTCTAATTTAGCTGAATATTTGTTTTAGCAAGACATATTTGTTGGCCCAATTGTCCCCCCATATCAGTTCAGATGATTATAAGAATTTTTTTTGTTAATATGTTGAGTTTAGTTTTATAAATCAATGAATAATGTCAGTTACCGTTGTTCATTCAGAAATTGATGGGTATTATTATTTCTAAGTTCTCACTATTTTGAGACACGATGTTGTGAACGTTCATATACTTGGTGTGTGGACAGACATTTTCTTTTCCTGGGCAAATGCCTACAAGTAAAATTTGTGTGTTAAGCCAGATGAATTGGCACAAGCCTGTAATTCCAGGTTGAAGGCTGAGGCGGGAGGATGGGTAGTTTAAAGCTTGGCTCCCCAGAACAGGCAAGCAAACACAGAAACAAGCAGGCAAACCTTAATCAACAGTGACTCAGTGACTGCAGTCAAGATTATGTTCATGTTTGAAGAAGCTTCAAAGGGTTTTCCTGGGTATTATTATTTCCAAGTTCTCACTATTTTGAGACACGATGTTGTGAACGTCGTGCCCTTCCCCTTGCAGTCCTCCAGCGCAGTGTACTGCCCTTCCCTCTCCAGTCCTCCAGCGCAGTGTACTGCCCTTCCCTCTCCAGTCCTCCAGTGCAGTGTACTGCCCTTCCCTCTCCTGTCCTCCAGTGCAGTGTACTGCCCTTCCCTCTCCAGTCCTCCAGTGCAGTGTACTGCCCTTCCCTCTCCAGTCCTCCAGTGCAGTGTACTGCCCTTCCCTCTCCTGTCCTCCAGTGCAGTGTACTGCCCTTCCCTCTCCAGTCCTCCAGTGCAGTGTACTGCCCTTCCCTCTCCAGTCCTCCAGTGCAGTGTACTGCCCTTCCCTCTCCAGTCCTCCAGTGCAGTGTACTGCCCTTCCCTCTCCTGTCCTCCAGTGCAGTGTACTGCCCTTCCCTCTCCAGTCCTCCAGTGCAGTGTACTGCCCTTCCCCCTCCAGTCCTCCAGTGCAGTGTACTGTCCTTCTCTCTCCAGCTCTCATTTCTCCATCAGTTTCAGTATATTCGCCCTCTGTCTTTGTGTGTAATGATAATAGATATCATTATTAAGGGGACTGTTTACATTATTTTACAATTGTCATTGTAATAAATTATATTATTTCCTATCTCAGGGACTTATAAAATTTGTTTCTGAATACAATTATTTATTTTCTATTATTAAATAGTGAAGTTCATTATCGGATTTTCTCATTAAACTTCCTGTTCTGGAGTAAATTACACACTGTAAATTACCTCTTCATCATTTATTTAGGATTACTTAACTATTAGTGAAGAATGCCTGTCTTTCTTGTACGTTATTTTCTACCTAAATCATCCTTGACTATGGTTTATTTTTTTTATATGTATAATTTTGTTTTGTGGCATTAGATTTTATTAATGAATTTTAAACATTGCTATTTCTTTTTTTTTTTTTTTTAAATCAGTAGTAGTGAAAATATTATGTGAGCTTTTTGTCCTTGTGATTGTGAGCCTGGCTTTTAATGATTATGCCATGTCTTCAGCACTATGTGAACCTTTTACAGTAGTCACTCAGTGTGTATCTCTGGTTGTGGCACTTTTAAATTGTTAGTTTAAAAACCACTCATGTACGTACCTATTTATCTGTTGTACATAGTCAATCTTTAGTTTTGCTCATTCTGTTGGTTTTTTTCACATCATCAGTTTTTAATTTTTAGATAATTTTTTAATTACTCCAACTGGTGACCCCTGTCCTGTCACTGACCCCTGCTCAAATGTTTTGTTGCTGCTTTGCTACATTTGGTATAAGGTTTTTTGGTTTTTTTTTTTTTTAGCATTATTTTTCCCATAATTTATGATTTCGATTTTCTATCTTTATATAATTTTCTGTTTCTAAATAAGTACATTTTAATATTTTTGATTTTATTGACAGCACAGCAAACATTTCAGATCTTACTATTGTGTGTGTGTTCACTGTGAGACTTTTCCCTTAGCTGGAGGAGGGCGTAGGTACCCAGGGTAGTTAGTGACTATCAGCTGACTGCAATTCTGCCCAACAGCCTCTAGGGCATAGGTATCTGGTTCTGAACAGGAATCATCAAGTGCAAATAGCAACCTGAAGTTGAGAGTCCCAGGATTAGAGGCTTTAGTCAGGTTCAGATTTGAGTGGAGAGAAACATTTCTGTGTGTGCTTTCATCCACACACAGCATGTGTGGTTACAACTGTCCTCTGTTCTTAGCAGGCATGGCTGATCAGTGTGCTCATGCTGGTTACTTCATTTGTTGTTATAATACTTAAGTAAACACTACTGTATTCTCACAGTTGATTCAGTTACCCACTGCTAGAGCTCATTTAGAAGGTGAATACTGTAGTCCTTTCCCTTATTGTTATTTTGTGTTTGTTGATTATTTTACTAATATATGCATTATTTTGTTTGTTTTAAATTTAAGCCTGAATATCTTTCAAGACAATGGGTTTTAGTATATATTTTGAAATTATAGATTCATATTTGTACAGAACGTTTCAATGGCAGTCAGTGGCTTTCCTTAATCTTTCTGTAGTTCTTAATTTTATTTTAAATAGACATATTTGTCGCTTAATTTCTTTAACTAGAAATTATTCTTTTATTATTCTTGTACCAATTTTTATATACCAAGTAGCAACAATTATTAGCATATTCTATAGCCTATATTGTACACGTTATAAAATTTAAATATATTAATGCTTGAGCTATTTATGTTGAAAATTATGACAACTTTTAAACCAGTGCTGTCTAATATAACTTGAGTAATGCAAAAGAAAATGGAATTAGGTAAAACCAGTTTAAATAAAATTAACCCAGCATATCTCAAATATTTTTAATATAAAATGTAATCAGTATTTAAAGCTCCTCAGTGGAATATCCATAGTCTTTCCTTTTGTGCTAAGTATTTAAAATGCAGTTATACCCCAGTCCAACTATAGGAATACCTGACTCACTCTTGAGGGAGGGGGGACAAAACTGGATTTGGCCAGGAGTGGAGACTGATCCAAGCATTATTGGGTCAGTGTGACCATAGGACTCTCTGCTCCCTGCCCAGGGAGGGGATGGGGAGTTGCGGAGAAGAGAAATGTCAAGATGTGGTGGGAGGGGGAAGGGACCTTGAATGAGGATATACAGGGATGGGAAAAAAAAAATTCAGAGGGAAAGCTGAACACAAAGTAAATATATGTGTAGCAATCTTATTTGCATTACCACCCTTGATAAGCCATGCTTATGATTCTTATCCTGTTCATAGTTATTGTTAACTCTTCCGCATTTTAAATTCATGTTACTGGTTTTGTGTTAAATACAAAATAAAGAAGGAAAAAAAATGCAGTTACAAACTTATGTTCTAGTTTCCCACTATGTAATCTCAGCTGGTTCCCATACTCGTTATTTCTGTCTTACTGAGTACTGGGATGGCAGGTTTTCACTGCCATGCCCTGGTTAAAGTGGATCTTACTCCCATTAAGTCAACATTAACTCATAAGCCACAGCAACTGTTTTATTGGCGATTTTCTCATGTTAGATAGGCACTAGCTCTGTTTTTTAAATGTTGGAGAAACTAGGCTAACACACTAGATGGCAGTGTTGCCATTGTTAGCAAACTTAGAGCCAGGGGACTTGAAAGGGCATGAGGTGTAAACAGATTAGGTCAGAATTCTTCACTGCAGTTCACAGCTGAGTGCTGGGAGGTGTCCACACAACTGTAGTAACTCAGTGGTGTTGCTCTGTTTACAGCCTTAGTCATTCAGTTTAAAATCTCAGTGTGAAGGCTATCAGTCCTGTCAATACTGAGTGTATCCTCGGTTATTTAAAAACACACTTATCTTAAAGATAGGTACTTTTTGTTTACATAAATTTTAAAAATCATAAACACTTTAACAAAAAGACTTTGAAGCTTGAATCTTTAAAAATGTTTATACTAAATTTGAAAGCCCATCATTAATTAGCATTCATAAAGTTACTTTGTGCCCAGCTGTTCTGTATGTACCATCTGAACTGCAGCTTTGTGCTTTGCTATAGTTTTCAAGTATACATTTTGGTATATTTTAGTTTTTAATAAATGACTTATTGTAGTTACTTTTATTTTTATTTAGTATTTTGGATAACTTTTGAGGTATTAACTTGGTACTTATTTTGAAATTCATTACTTTTCCATTGAGCGCTGTCACTCAACTCTGTTACACAGTAAATTTTCCTTTAGTTTATATAATTAAATACAGTGTTTCCGTTCATCTCATTGTAGGCTTTTACTTGGCATTTATCTGTCTAATTAATATGTAAGTTTTAGTCTGAGAAACATTATTTATGAGAATATATTTATTAAGTTTGATATTTTTATTTGGATACACAAAATCAAATATTTTTAGCACTATTGTAGCAAATTGTGTGTAAATTTTTACTCTTTAAAGCTGGCACTCGTTTGTTTCATTGATTCTGGTCCTGTGCTGGCTAAGGGATGGTACAAACACTGGAGCTTTCCTCTGAACTTACATCTGAGTACTAACATCCCATCACACTGGGATGAGCATCTCTGTCTGCATGAATTACATTTTTGTTGGCCTGTATCTAAAAGCTTGCAGATCAGAAATGCGTTATTTTTGGAAGTGGTTGTAACTATGTATATTAAGTATATTATGTAAAAACTTACTAAAGATTAGTTTCAAGAAAACTGTTACCTGCACACTTCTTTAAAAAATCCTTTTTAAAAATGTCAGTAATAGAAGAAATGCATATTCATTCTAGAAAAAGATAGATTAAAAGGCAAATTAAAATCCCTAAGGATTCTATTGAAGGAAAATCGCTGTTAATCATTATTATATTGATCTAAAATATGACTCCAAAGGGAATATCGTGTTTTATGATCTTAGACTATCTACGCTTTCTCTTCCCTTTTTGCTAGAGAGACTGGTGCATGCTGGGCACTAGCTCATCTCTATAAGCTGTACATTATTTAGATTTTAGTGGTAATTAAGCACCTTTTCGTGAGTGGAAATAGCCATATCATGTGTCCCATGACACCAGTGTTACTTCACGATTTTTGCCCTGTGTATATTCCTTCTTTGTCTGTCCTCCCATAGGCAAGGCATGTTACGTGGAATATCAATTGATTTGGTGCTTACCCTGTCTGATATTTTGTGATTAATGATGAGTTAAATGAATCTATATGAATCAGTAGTTACTAATGATATTTGTAAGATTCTGTCAATCATTTAAATTTCATTTCAGTTCATTCATTTTTTATATATTTTTCAAGCTTTTCATAGTTTTTGAGGCACAAGGACTTGGGTATACTATTGTTTTGTTTGGATTATTCTACAAAACACATTTCTGTGATATTCTTTAAAATTTCTAATTTGTGGTGTTTTTTGATAGGCGTTTTTTCCCCATGAACACAACAATTAAAAAAGAAACAGTAAAAATATTGTTACTATTTGCACCTCTATACTTTTATCTATACTTTTTGATATGCATTTAAAATGTATGTCTTCTGTTTTAAAGTCTTTAGTTTAAAATTGTTTTCACATTTCCTGGAAAACTTTTAGCATTGATATATACGGTATATTTCAGTACTTGCTTCATATCTGAATTGCTCAGTCAGTGAAGTAATATGGGAATCTAAAATTGATGAATCTACATTATATTATCATGGAAATTTAACATGCATATATATTTATAATTATTAATAGACCAATAGACAAAACAAAAATCTAAGATCACCACAAAATAATTAGTTTAAATATAAAAAATAGGTACATACATTAAATCATAAAATGCTTTTTATTTTATAGGTGATATTGATGTTTGAAAATGTAAACATCTTCAGATGAATTGTATGAAATGATAATAATGGCTATCAAATTCTGGCTATAGATTAATATTAAAAAATCAAGTACTTTTTTATATACAGATTTAGGTGTACCTCGCTGTAGATAACAATTAAAACTGTTTATTAATTCTGTGTATTGGGTTAGACATGATCCTAATATAATATACTACTCTCTGAGATGGAAGCTGTAGATGTTTATATATGTGTGATTTGTTATTTTAGATTTTACTGTAGCTAATTTATGTCACCTTTACCAAGCAATCTTGCTTGAGGTGTAACAAGATATTATACTTTCTAAGCTTAAATCTATAATTTATTCCTTGCCATGACTTTTATTTATGTGTAATTTGTTTTTAGTATTTATTTTTATGTGTATGCCTGGGTTTGTATTTAAGTAAGTCTGTGCATCCAGAAGAGGGCGTGAGATCTCTTGGAACTGGAGTTACAGAAAGTTGTGAGCCTCTTGTGAATACCATGACTCAAACCCAGGTCCTCTGCAAAAGCAGACAGTGCTCTTAACCTCTGAGCCATCTCTCCAGTCCTTCTGTGTCATTTATGTATTTCTATTTACTTTCAGTCGTATAGATATAAACAATTTAAATTCAATTTTATATTTTTAATGTGAAAAATGAATACATTATTATTATCCCCTTAAATTCTCATCATTGTTATTTAAATTTGAAAAGCATTACTGTGTATATACATTTCTATAAATAATATGGCAATACATCCTGTCTTTTAATTTTTATTATGTAAGAGTGATTGGTGTCTCTGCTAATGAGTGTTTCTACTGCCGTGATAAACACCAAGACCAAAAGCAACTTGGGTTTACTTTGGCTTACAGTTGTATTTCATCACTAAGGGGCTCAGTGGCAGGAACCTGGGATTGAAGCAGAGACCATGGAAAAGTGCAGCTCCTTGACTTGGCGGATCATGGCTTCTGTAGCCTCCTGTATTATATACAACTCAGGCCACAATGGGCTGGGCCCTCTCACATCAGGCATTAGGCGGTATCCCTCACAGACTTGCACTACATTCCAATATGACGGAGGCATTTTCTTAATTGAGTTTCCCTTTTCCCAGCTGACATACCTGCCTGGATGTCTAAAGGTGTTAATAACTATTTGAGCTGTCCTTGATGTAATAGTCAGTGTGAATAGCTCAACAGACTTTTTTGTGTATTCACAAAGTTATTTAACCACCACCCTTTTCTAATTTTACGTCATCTTTATTCTCTCTAGATAAGCCTGCTTCTTAATGGTTACATGTGATTCCCTTTATTTAGATCTTAGATACCATTTTGTGTATTTGTTTCTGTTTATACATATGTAACAAATCAAGAGATATGTGGCCATTTGTGACAACTTGGGAAATTTAGTATAATATTTTTAATTTTACTCATTTTTCATGGAGTGAATATCAGTACTTTATTTCTTTTTTTGCTTTAATTATATACCCCTAAATATTTTACCCTTCATCAAATGAGACAGTAGATTATTGTATTTTTTTTGTCATTATACATATTATGAATTTATCTTTCATATATTATTATGTGAATATTCAGGTTTACTCAACAGGATACTTTTTTCTCAATTTGCTTTAATTATTTTAAAATACTAGTTATTCATATGTTTAAATTTCCATTTCTTTTATGTCTTTACACTGTTTTTTTCTTAATGCAATAAATGGTTCACTAATTTAATATAAAAAGATACTTTCAAATTATATCCATTAATTTAAATTTAAAACTTATGTTACATTGTAATCTTTTTGTTCTGTACTCCACTCAGTTGAAAATTGTGGAGCACATTAAGTTATTGGCATTAAAGTCTGTGTTTTAAATGCCAGTTACTAGTTTTTTTGTAAATTCCTCTAATGGTACAGAAGTGTGACTTCTGAAATTCTGAGGAGAGATTGTGTGTCTCTCGGTTTACCTGAAAACTTGTGCAGTTGATTGCTTTTTATACAGCTTGATGGAGAAATAGGTTGTGTAGTCTCACAGCTTTTATTTAATTTATAGTAAATTGAGCCTTTTATATTTATGTTTTTGCTGCTTAATGACAAAGATTTGTATTTTATTATACTTGAATAGGCTGCTAGTATTCAATGACAAATCTAATACTATGTGCAATGTGTTTTCACCGCAATCCTGTTTTTTTATGAAGACCTTTCTTGCGTGTGTGTCAGGACTCTCCTTTCCCACAGATAGCCTTCTGATCGACTACCAGTTCACCTTCAGCCTGCTACAGGAGGATGACCGCCATCACACCGCCATCAACTTCATCGCTAACCCAGAGCAGGTGAGGAGATGGCGCCGCTCCTCAGAAGTATTATGTAGAGGAATTTTTTAGAAACCACTGAAGCTCTTAAATTTTCTTTTCATGAAGTTGGATGTACTTGGGATTCAGAGAAGGGACAAGTTACTGTTTTTTAATTGGTAGTATCCTGGTTTAAATAGTATTCTGATATACCTATTTATTCAGAAAATTCTATTTACCTTGAATTCTTGTGCTTTACTTATAAATAAGAATTTTCTGAATTTTAAGTGTGTGATTATAAGCATAAATTGTGTTGCAAATAAGTATATGGGTATATAATTCAAACAAGGAGACTACCATTTAAAAATACAAATTTGTCAATTCTCTGGATAGCAAGGACATCTAAGTTTTATGAAAAGAAAATTTAAGAAACCCAAGTATCTGAGGTATGTTATCATTGGTTTTCATTGGCTTTTTTCTCAATCTAATGCTTCACTGAGCTACAGATATGCCTGCTTCACTATCATATAATTCTACAATATTATAAAGATTAAATGTAGATACTACAATAGCAAATTTAAAAAACACCTAAATTGAAGAAAGTGTTGTTCTTTATTCTTTTTTTTTTTTTTTTTTTTTTTTATTAAACCAAACAACCTAGACACACTCCCTGGTGCCAAGCTTGCAGAAGAAGCATCTCCAGGGATGTCTGTGAGATTTTCTTGTGTAATCCCTTTTAATTAAGAACAATTCACCCAGCACAATCTCTAAAGTTAAAACAACTTATTGATGAAAACTTCTTAATTTGTCCTGTAAAATAAAACAAGTAGATAGATGTATTATCATGACTTTTTATGGCAGGCTCCAGTCTTACCTCACTGTAGATAGGAACTTTGTCTAGAGTGGGCTTCTGTGACATGCAGTCTTCGTGAGGTCCCCCATCAACACCAGCAGTCTATACCACCGATGCCATTAATTTCTTTTTTTTTTTTGTTTAAACATATTTATTACAAAGATACAGTTCATGTCTGACTGGTTTTGCTTCCTCTTCCCCTCCGACAACCACATTCATTCGGCCATTTCCTAATATTTGAGCAGTCAATGTCCTCTCAGCACACATTCTTAGCAGGACTCTTAATTCCATTCTTACCAATCAAATGGATTTCAATAATTTATACAAACATGTGGATTATGCTCAGTCACTGCCAACTTCCAGCTACTGTACACAGGAATGAGAAGGTTATAGAAAAGTACCACAGCAACAGTGCCCTGAGAAAGAAGAAGGGATGCAGGAAAATAAGAATACAATCAGGGTAAGGACTTCCAAGGGAGTGAAGATATGGGAAATAAAAAATTCTTTGCCAAAGAATTGGAACAGCAGTGCTCTTGATGAGGTGCAAGTGCAGAACAGAGTCTCATGATACCTGTGCACTGAAAACTGTACCCTTATACAGAGCTTGCCTGGGATTTGCACCGGATTCCTGAAAATGCAGGATTTCTAAATGCTAAATCCCCACCACACTTCCCAATTTTTTTTTTTTTTTACTTGTTTTTTTAACTGTGTGGCTCATCCAGATTTTTTTGTTTTGTTTTCTTCAAAGAAGTCACACTTTCTATCCTTGTATATCGTTATTCAAGGTCCCTTCCCACTGTGGCCACATCAGGTCATTCTTCCTTTTCCACAACTCCCCATCCCCTCCCTGGGCATGCAGCAGACAGTCCCATGGTCCCACTGACCCAATATTGCTTAGTTCAGTCTCCACTCCTGGCAGATCCAGCTTCCCCCCCCCCTCAAGACTGAGTCAGGTGTTCCTCTAGGGGGAGTGGGATCCAAGGAGTCAGTCCAGGGTGTTTCTGATCCCAAGCTGTTCAGTGGTTGTGGTTTGCAGCTTGGGCATACTTTGCTTTTTTCTTGTTTGTTTGTTTGTTTAGAGACCACTAATGAGTGAGTACATTCCCTGCTTATCTTTCTGAGTTTGTGATACCTCACTCTGGAGAATATTCTCCAAGTCCATCCATTTGCCTGCAAACGTTAGGATATCGTTTTTTCTTAGTGCTGAGTAGTATTCCATTGTGTAGATGTACCACAGTTTGTTAATCCATTCTTCAGTTGAGGGACATCTAGGTTGTTTCCAGGTTCTTGCTATTACAAATAATGCTGCTACGAACACAGTTGAGCTAATACCTTTGGAGTATGACTGTGCATCTTTAGGGTATACAACCAGAAGTGGTATTTCTGGGTCCTTAGGGAGATTGATTCTCAGTTTCTGTACTGCATTCCAAAGTGGCTGAACAAGCTTACACTCCCACCAACAATGGAGGAGTGTTCCCCTTGCTCCGCATCCTCTCCAGCATAGGCTGTCCTCTGTGTCTTTTATCTTAGCCAATCTAACAGGTGTCAGGTGGTATCTCAAAGTTGTTTTGATTTGCATTTCTCTGATGGCTAAAGATGATGAGCACTTTTTCAGGTGCCTTTCAGCCATTCGTAATTCTTCTGCTGAGAATTCCCTTTTTAGATCTGAACCTCATTTTTTTGATTGGGTTATTCAAGGTTTTGGACTCTAGATTCTTGAGTTCTTTATATATCTTAGAGATCAGTCCTCTATCACTTGTAAGGTTGGTGAAAATCTTTTCCCGTTCTGTAGGCTGTTGTTTTGTCCTATTCACAGTGTCCTTGGCTTTACAGAAGCTTCTTAGCTTCAAGAGATCCCACTTATTGATTGTTGGTCTTATTGTCTGTGCCACTGGTGCTATATTTAGGAAGTGGTCGCCTGTGCCAATTCGTGGGAATGTATTTCCCACTTTCTTTTCTATCAAGTTTAAAGTGGTTGGGTTTATGTTGAGGTCTCTGACCCAACTGGATTTGAGTTTTGTGCAGGGTGACAGCCGATGGCATTATTTTCTAGACTAACTGCGGCTTCACAGCTCTCCATAGACTCTGCAAAGAAACATCATCACCGAGTAGTGGTCTTTCAGCTTTAGTGATGGTATTTGTATTTTCTCAATAACTAAACTTTGAATTCATAGATAGTCGACTAAAAAAATTAAGAGTTTCATAACTTACTCTGACCATTTTGTTAAGAAACTCATTTTCACTGCACCCGGAATTAAGCCAAGCACATGACCTGAATTATTGCCTACAAGTGAATTAAGGGTTTCCACTTTTTCCTGCATATATTGTCTCATTTAAAAATAGTTGTAACACTCTGACACACACTAAAGACACAAGAACCTTCTTAGAGGTTTCTGTGTAGACCTTCCTTTTCTCTGGTAATGACAAAGATTGAACAGATGGGAAAACCCCTCTGAATTAATGATAATAATAGCAAACTATCCTTATAAGTACAGTGTTCTTTTTTCCTTAGAAATTATATAAGAACAAAAGGCCAAATTTTTCGAGAACATAAATGAGGAACTTTGAGTGTATCATAGTTTAATTTTCATTAAAAAGCATAAACACTATATTTATTCATTTGAATATTTATATCATACATAGTTTCATAAATTTCATGGACAAAATCAAATAAGTGGTTTTACTAATATGCAATTACTATATTTCCATCCTTTTAACATCATTTCTTTTTCTTGATAGTCAAACAAAAATTTGGACATTTCGATTAATGCTTCCAACAACTTTAATCTCAACATTACATGGTCGGTCGCCTCAACAGGTAAGCAGAATTTTCAGTCCTGTCTGTTCTACATGTGTTTCTGCATGCAAGTTTGTTCTGGTTTGACTTACTATTCTTTGACATAAATAAAAAATATACAGTTGTTTTCCATCATTCTGCGACTTTACCGGTAAAAATAGCAAGTAGTAACTTGAAAGCTTAATACTGCAGCTTGCTTATTCAATTAAAATTAGAAGGCTAACAAATAAAGTATACCACTTAGGCATTTAAAATGATAATGTTATGAAACACTGATTTTAATTAAGATAGATTGGTTCTTTAGTGCCTAAAGAGATTGAGATTTCAATTATTCAATTCATTATTGAAGTTGCAGATTTAATTATCAACCCCAATATTTACATGAAACAATTGTTCTTCCGTACTTACTGATAAAAGCAGCCAATCATATTTTCTATCTTAGAATTATATTCTTTCTGATTGGTACCAGGGCTAAGAGGAAACAAATTTTTATGAGCATGCCATCCATAATAAAGTTCACAAATTATAATAATTTTTAAGAAATCATAACTATGGGGAAGATAAATTGTTATGTTGAATTATCAACATGTAAGGTCATTTTCAACACGTTTGTTAAGTGATGAGCTCAGAGAATGTACTTGTTAAGAATGCACATGAGCTACCTTTGTAACAGATTGTGGGAAATACGTTTAGTTACTCAGTATAGTAATTTTAATTGTTCTTACTGTTCATTAAGGTGGTGGTCTATAGAAGGCAATTGGAAATGTTCTGTTCCATTTGGTTAATTTCAATAAACGTTTATTGAGTGCCCAATATTGTGTTTACTAATTGAACATTTACATAGTGTTTTAAATTAATAGCCTCTTTCTAGATTTTATAAGTAGAGATGTTTCAATTTGTAGAAAGGCAAATAAATTGTTGTTTTTTTTCATTTTTTAATTGGATTAAGACATGAGCAAATATGGTTTGACTGTAATTTAAATGGATAAGCATAATGAGAATGATTTCACCTTCTGAAGTCATGTGTCCAGGAGGCATTCAGTGCTGGGGCACTGTAGTGGGAATATGCTTCCTTCTTCCTGGGACATAGGGTATGGTTTGAAAAGCAGAAATGATACCACCTCTAGGGTCAAGAGTGTTACAAAAGTATGTCAAGTCTCAAATCCAGAGCAGCTGTGGTAGTATTTTTAAGTGTGGCTCTTATACTAAGTCTGTTACACTGTATTTCTAGTAAACCTGCTTGCAGAGGTGTGATTCAAGCTTCCACAGAGGAAAGCAGCTGGTGTGGTAGTTGTTGCAATGGTGTTCTTGTGATTCCAGTTTGTGAGACTTTGGCTGTACTATGTACTTTTACTTAATAAAGATCCCTGTTTGCTAGTATCAATTATACTTCCTTTATATTCATATTTTAGGAGGAACAATATCTGGGGAAGAGACTCCTATTGTTTCTAAGACAAATATAAAGGAATACAGAGATAGCTTTTCCTATGAAAAATTTAACTTCAGAAGTAATCCTAATATCACATTTTATGTGTATGTCAGCAACTTTTCCTGGCCTATTAAAATACAGGTAAGCAGAAGGACATTTATTTCTAATGATGGGAAACATTTTCATGGTGACAGAATATTGCTTTTTCCAAAGAGATGGTGTATGTGTATTCAGTGTTTTGAACAGTAAGACATTCATGGACCTTCCATAAGGTATCATGTGTGATTATCTGTGATGAGTGTCTACAAAGACACACTGGTAATGTTGAACCTATCAGTGTTTTCAGTCTGTGTTATATTATGAAAGATTCCCTGAAGCTTAAAATAGCTATGATGTTTGTATTTTCTGATTATTAAATTATTATTAAATGAATGCCTTCATATAAATCAATGTAAATAATTGTGTTTCAGTAAGTTTTTCTTTTAGTTCATACTGTGTATAATTTATCTTTTCTTTAAGATTTAGGATTAACAGTTGTTGGCAGTTATACTCTTAGGACTCCTGACTATCATAGATTTCCTCATTTATATCCTGTATATATTAATTTCATCTTTTTTCTTTAATTGAAAATAGATTTTTTTCCTAATCTATAATAGATTTTATATCCTAATTATAGTTAGCTCTCTGTCTACTCTTCCCAGTTCTTTCCCCTCTCCTCTCATTCAGATCCACCCCATTTCTGTCTTACTAGGAAACAGACAGGCTTCTAAGGCATAATAATAAAATATAATAAGATATAACAAGAACAAACTCATTGGAATTCTACTAAAGAAACAGAAGGAAAAGATCCCAAGAGCAGGCAAGAGAAATAGAGACCCACTTGCCAGCACACTCAGGAATCAGAACACTAAACTGACCCTGCAGGCCTTGTGCTGGCTACCTCAGTGTTAGCTTGTGCTTTATTATGTTGATTTAGAGGGTTTCCTCTCCACTGGCTATAAAACTCCACCTGCCAGGTTCACTGAGCCCTGGGGGAGGGATTTGATGGAGACATCCCATTTAGGTCTGCCTGTTCTAAGTCTTCATGCATAATTTCTTGCTGTGGGTCCCTGTATGTCCATTCCCATGTGCTGCAGGAGGATCTTCTCTGATGACTGCTGAGCTGCTCAGATTTAGTGGGGTTATTGGAAGGCTACTGAAGTCTTCAGAGTTAGTTTTTGCAAGTTTTTAAAAATGGTTTTGTGCTCTTGTTAATTTGTACTTTGATGAAATAATTTTTGACATTTGGGATTTACTTATTGTTTTATTCTTGACTAAAATGAATTCACATTAGTTTATTGAACAAATTATTTCAACTAACCCTATTCTAGACTGTTATGTATTAAAACATTTTAATGACTGAAAATGTAGAAAGAATTCTCATTGTATGCATCACAGTTAGAAATGTTTGAATTTTTTTCATATTAATTCTTTTATTGATGTTTTATGGACAGAATGAATTCTTTTTAAAATCATGTGTCTAATGATAAAGTTTTTATTGATAAGTTAACACTTAAATATTAGTATATACTTAATGTTAAAATTATTAGAGATTATTGCTCAGTAAACTTATTAATTGAATGTAAGATTTACATTTTTACATTCTACAGAGATTACTACATCCACTCAAATTCCACAAGTATTTCCATAACTCATAATTTTGATAGTGACAAAATATAAAATTAAGATTGATCAACATATGTACTGATCAGATTTCACTTAGTTTAATCAAATTTTAATAAAAGTAGGGGCTTATTTTTATAGCTTACTATGTAGTAATTGAAATTGTATTTTTAATCATTTCCTGCTTTTCAGTTTTTGGTTATCTAATTATGATTTATTTTAAGCCAGTTACATAGTTAGTTTAGAATGCTCATGAATATTTAATTATTTGAAATGAACATTCTAAATTAGATTTTCTTTTGAGAATATACTAGTAGTCTATTCTGGTTGTCAAACCAGAATTTGTGTAGTGAGTGTAAATTCTTCATTCTTTCAGAGTAGTGTAATTTGGAACACAGTTGAGATGGATCATAGTATATAGTCTAAATTTTATTCTTTATTAAATATATTAAATTACTCCTAAAATATATTAAAGCATATATACATTTTTATTTAAGGTGCTATAATACACTTTCAGTTATTATACATAAAATAGTAATATTGAGGTCTTTTATTTTTTCTTTAAAGATTAGACGTTATTCAGATTTTTAATCTAGTTCATTTTAAAGCATTTCTAAAGTCTAAAGAATTACGTCTTTTTGGGGCTGGAGAGATGGCTCAGTGGTTAAGAGCACTGACTGTTCTTCTGGAGGACCTGAGTTCAATTCCCAGCATCCACATGGCAGCTAACAACTGTCTGTACTTCCAGTTCCAGGCAAACACCAAGGCAAATAAATAAATAAAAAAGTTTAAAAAAAAAAAAAAGAATCATGTCTTTTTAAAATATAGTTTTCAAACTATGTATATATAGTTTTTATGTTTTGCCAGTTTTGGTCAAACAGTTATGTAACATTACCCATCTTACATAGCACAATGTCCCAGGCTGCACCCCACCAGGAATGCTCAAGTCTTCTTTATCCACTTCTTTTCCAGCACTTAATTCTTCTTGTTTTTAATGACAGCAATCTTTGATGAGAGAAAACATCTCATTGTTTGCATTTTACTGATGATTAATTGTTCTGGGTAACATTTAATATGCTTGTTGGCAATTTATGTATCTTTAGGAAGATATTCATTTGTCTTCTTTTAAATTTTGGTTATTTGGCTTGGCACGCATGTCTATAATCTCAGTCTTGGGAGGTGGAGACAGGAGGACATCAGAGTTTTTGGTCAGCTGGGCTACATAGTGAGTCACAAGCCAGCCTCAGAAACAAAATGATGTCTTGTTTCAGGAATGGAAAATCAGAATAAATTTTACTGTATGCTCTGTGCTGAGGCACATGGTTCCAGTTCTCTCATTCTGTGGTTGTCTTTTCAGTTCTTTGTTGTCCCTAGGATGTGGTGAGTTGCCCAGTGAATATTGTAACAAAATGCAGCAACACTGAAACATTCTTCCCAGAGCTTGGGTTTTTACTTAAGCTTGTACTTGAGAAAAGGCAGATGTCTGCTCTTAGAAATCTGGTTGGAATAGAGGACTAGTCCATAGTGATTCTCTCTGCTGTAAGGTCTGTTTGCCAGATAACATAGTAGCTTCTAGTGTCCTTTGCTTTTGTTTGAACAATAATATATCAATTCCATCTATTTTTAACCTACTTGTACTTTTATGTTTAAAATGGGTTTCTCTTGGGTGGAATACAGTTGATGTCCTCCCTGCTACTGTTTCTTCGGTCATAGTCTCATGTGAGCCCATGCTGACCTTGGATTTCTTTAGTATAGGAGGGTGACCTTGAAGAACTCTGTCTTCACCTCCGAAGGTCTGGGGTTGTAGGTGTGTTCCACTGAGCTGTACGCCATTCCTGCTGCTGCCACCACCACAGGTGGTGCTCCTCCGCCTCCTCCGCCTCCTCTGCCTCCCCCCTCTTCCACTTTTTTCTCTTCTCTTCTCTGCTACGAAAGGATTATTTTTCTTTTGTGGATTTACGTGAGAACTAAATTAGTGAGGGTTCCTTAGATGAATAGAATGTACAGAATCTATTTATCTATCTGTCTGCCTGTCTGTTATCTACCATTTATCCATACCTATCACCTATCTGTCTGTGTGTCTGTCTATGATTTATCTATCATCATAACTCTCTCATCTATCTATTGTAGCAGGCTTTCTTTTGGACCACCAACCAGCTTCCAAATCATGACACGGCGGATTATCAGTTATGAATGCTCAGCCTTATCGTAGGCTTATCCCACTAGCTCTTATAACTTAAATTAACCTGTATCTTTTAATCTTTTCAGCTTTCTTTCATACTCTATGTTCTGCTCTGTGTCTGGTTGGCTGGTCCCAGGTGCCCCTTTCTTTCTCCCTTTTCTGTTTACTCCCCCTTTGCAGCCTAAATTCCTCCTCTTCTCTTTCTGCCCACCAGTTCCCCTAGTTCTCTACTGCCTAGCTACTAGCCATTCAGGTTTTTATTACATCAGTTAGGTTTCTTAGGTAATCAGAGCAAAACATTTTTACATAAACAAATGCAGCATAAACAAAAGTAACACATCTTTACATAGTTAAAGTAATATTCCACAAAATCTGCCCATCTATCATCTCAAGGGGATTTATTAAACTAGCTCACAGGCTATATGGTCCAGTTAGTCCAACCACGGCAGCCTGCCAGCAGAAGTTCCTAGAATTGTTGTTTAGTTCACCTTCTTTAAAATGACCTCTGTGTGTGCTGCCAGCAGAAGTCCAGATTAAATGTGGATCTTCCCACCTCAAAAGTGGTCTTCTCACTTCAAATTATTTATCTTATTTTTTTAAACTCACAAGTATACCGTGCCTTGGGTTTTAGATAATTCTATATGTAGCTAAGTGGGCAAAAATAGCCATTCCAAGTCTACCTTATTTCAGCTTGACAAAAAATATTATCTCTTTATGTCATACTTAATTTCCAAATGAAAAGAATAACTGGGTAACAGTTATACCTAACATGATATAACTATCTCTTGTACAATTGCAAATACATTATATGTATAATTAGATTATAATTATGGCTAGTATGATATAATTATCTTTTATAGTTGCAAATACATTATACCTTTTCAAGTTGAGAGCAATGCTCCTTGAGACTGATTCTTTTAGTATCTCAAACTAAAATATGTCAACCACTGATATTCTCTTAAAGGATGTTACATTAGTTGATAAAGAGATTGAGGAAAGAAAATACAAATATCTGTACAAACACATTCTTAACAAAATACGACAGACACTCCTATCACTTATTATGCTGCAACTTTTCACATGGCTTTCGGTGATATTTGTAGCTACCTTCCTCTGCTGCCAATTCTGTATTGCTTCCACACAGCAAGCACCTCAGTAGGTCTTGGTTCTTTTCCTGCAGAAGTGACACGTACCTTCATTCCTGAAGGGACTGTGCTCTTTGCCCTCCGGCCTGGATTAGGTTGTTGTAGTTTCCGTAGAATTTAATCACCAGACATGTTATCGTCAAGACATGCCCTAAAGATCTCTTGCACACTAGACACAATCTTTCCCACCTCTATCGTAGAGAAGCAATCTAGTTTCCTTTTGGTAATCTGGATCAGTCACTGTCTTAGTCACTGTTGTTTGTACACCTGTGAAGAGACACCACCATCACTGCAACTCTTACAAAAGAAAACATTTAATTGTGACTTGCTTGTACTTTCAGAGGTTTAGGTCATTATCATCATGGCAGTGAGCGTGGTGGCACTATGGCAGACATGGTACTGGAGAAATAGCTAAGAGTTCTGTATTTGGATCCTTGGTAGCAGCAACATTGAGACTCTGGGCCTGGCTTGGGCTTCTTTTCCAAGGCCACATCTCCTAATCTTGTCAGATAGCACCCCTGGTGACCAAGCATTCAAATGCAGGAGCCATGGGAGCCACTCTCATCCAGACCACCACAGTCACCCCTCCTTTCTTAGCCTGTTATCTTAAGGGCATCAGAAGCTCAAAGTCACCAGGGGGAAGTCTGAGCTTCCAGATTCCAGCTGTGGAATCATTGTTGCATCTCCAGGTGGGAGTTCAGCTCCCTCTGAAACCAAAACTTCCTGGCCAGCAGTACTCCTGTGTTCAAAACAGGAAGCAAAGGTTTTCCTAGTGGTTCATTAGTGGAATCATTCCTTTTTCCACCCTTTTGATTTCTAGGCCTGTGGATTCTGGTTATGGGAGAAACTGTATTATATGCCACCTTTTGGGGAACCCTATCCCAGCTCTCTAGGTTGCTGCTACCTGATTGGCACTGTACCTCTGTCTTCAAAGGGTCTCTCAGGCCAGCTCCTTCAGGATGGTGGGAAATGTGGTAAGACAGTGGATTTCATGATCACTGGACTGCTGTCACACTTCTCTGGCTGTTATTTGTGTTCCTTGGTCAGAAGCAATACTGTGTGGAAAACATGTCAGTGGATCAGGCATTCTGTAAGTAAGATGGTAGTTTTGGCTGAAGCATTACATGTAGGAAAGGCAAATCTATAACCAGAGTAAGTATCTACTCCAGTAAGGACAAAGCATTGCCATTTCCCCAGAGGAAAGTATCCAGCCTGTCACCAGGTCACTGAGTGGTCTCCCTAGGGAATGGCTATCTGGCAATCTGGGACTGTGTTTGTTTCTGCTGTTGGTGGATGTGGCACTCAATAGGATCTGTAGCCATGTCACCTTTGATGAGAGGAAGTCTGTGTTGTTGAGTATAACCCCCATCTCTGCCACCAGAGCCACTTTGTTCTTGGGCCCATTGGGCAATGACAGAGATGTGTGAGGAGAGCCTTACTGTCCACAGAATGCCATCCCATATACTTGATTGTTGAACGCCTCTGTTTATGTCACCTTTCATGAGTATTTATATGGGGCACAAGTATCTTTACATCTTTTGTCCATTGGAGGTATCTACCCACATAGTACATTCCCAGATGTCTTTTTCTCTAATTATCCAATCATGCCTTTTTTAAGTCCTTAACCATCCAACTAGGTCATTGGCTGCCACCCACATATCAGTGAGGAATCTGAATGTTTCTCCTTCCAAACAAAATGTGTGGCAACATGTACTGCTTAAGTTCTGCTCCCTGTGAAAGTTTCTCTGTTGTTACCTTTCATGGTTGTACCAGAAAGGGTCTGTAATGCTGTACCTGTTCACTTCTAGTTGGTGCCTGTATAATGTACAGAACCATCAGTAAACCAAGCCCTAGTCTTCTCTTCCTCAGTCAGCTGATCGTAGGGCACCCTCCATGAGGCTATACGTGCTTGGCAGTAGATGGCATTCATTGTAAGGGGATTAGAAACCAGAGGCATTTGGATAGCATTGTGTAAGTTGCTTGTGCCTTTAGGACCTGCTTGGGCCTGATCCTGTGTTTACCACTTCCATTTGTTAATGGTTGCCCCTGGGCATGCCCTACTTTATAGTTGGATGGGATACATAGCACTCAGGGCAGCTCAGGTCACATGGCAACCTGATAGCCCATTGTCAGAAGTTCAGTTTCCTCTAAGGCCCAATAGCAGGCCCAATAGCAGGCCGAAAACTGTCTCTCAGAGGGAAACTAGTTGTCTGCAACTGATGGTAGACTCTGTCTCAGAACCCTGAAGGTCTGCCACTTCTAAGACTGTTGTCTGCTGGATGATACATTCCAAGTGGCAGAGCAGACTTCACAGAGGCTTGGGCCTTCTGAAAAGCTTTCCTCTGTTCCAGGCCCCACACAAAGCCAGCAGCTTTCCAAGTCACTTGGCATTTGAGCCAGAGTAACACACACAAGCAAGGAATGTGATGTCTCCATAACACAAATTGGCTGCTAAATGTTGTGCTTCTTTCTTGGTAGTGTGAGGGGCCAGGTGCAATCACTTATCTTTCATTTAGAAGGAATATCTCTGTGGCGTGCCCCACAACACTGGACTCCTGTAGGCAGAAGTTTTTTGTCCTGCCCAGCTGGCAATCTGGACAAATCGTTCCCACCTGCAGCCCTGCAGCTATTTATAAAATAATTACTCAGAGGCTTATATCAATTTCAGACTGTTTGGCCTATGGCTCACTCTCATTACCTATAAGCAACAACATAACTTAACCTATTTCTATTAGTCCATGTCTCATCACGTGGGTCCTCGGCATTACCTGTTCTATTCCATCTTGTTCCCTTGGCAGTTTCAGCATCTGCTTTGGTCCTATCTCCCTTCCTCCCCCTTCCTTCCCTCCTTCTTGGATTTTCTGCCTGACTGTAAGCTAAAATAGTAAAATACCATAGACCAGAACACCTTTTCTTTATTAACCAATGTAAACATATATTCTCAGCTTACAAAAAGATATCTACATCAGACTCCTAAGAATTTCCCCAAGATGATGTGCATATTTGTTACCAGTAAGTTCACAATGGTTGTTACCTTCTGCTTACTTAGTTCAATCAGCATAATTTTGTGAGCATAGTGGACCAATGTGATACTTTGTGGAAGAGACAGGATAAAAGAGTTAATATATCCTTGAGGTAAAACTCTAAAGATTTGCTGTTGGTTTTGCCAACTGCCAGCAAATTGCTTCTGATGTTCCTTGTAGACAGATGCCAAGAAAAAGGCATTTTCTGGATCCATTGCTGCATACCACTTCTGAGATGTGTTAATCTGTTTAAGTAAGGGCACTACATCTCATATAGCAGCTGCAATTGGAATCACATCTTGGTTGAGTTTTCAATAGTAGTTTTCATTTCCTATAATCCATCTGTGTTCTGCACTGGCCAGCTAGGGCAGTTACAGGGAGAAATGGTAGGAACCACCACCCCTGCACCTCTCAGCCCTTGGTGGTGGCATGCTATTGGCAGTTCCTCCAGAGATGTGATAGTTTTTGGTGCACTGTTTTCCTTAGCACAGGCAACTTTTAAAGCTTCCATGTAGCCTCTCCAACCATACCAGCTCTCACTTCAGTAGGATTGAGGTCCACTGTGAGAATTCTGCTAACTTGTCTGTACATCGATCCCAATTACACATTATGGGACTGGGGATATAACCAAAGGTAAGTTTGGGGACCAGTTGGACCTTCTGTGAGTCAGACTTCAGCTAAAATGCCACTGACCTCCATATACCCCTTCTTTAACTGAAGGGCCATATATTTCTTGAAATCAGCATCAATTGAGAATCAGTAACCAGTAGACCCTGGAAAAAGTCTGTTTTTACTAGATGACAGCATACACCTTGATTGTACTGACCATAGTTTTCTTGCAAACATCTTATGATTGCTTTGAATTCTTTCCACTTTCTGACATTGGAGTACTATTTCCTCCTCTGCCCTGAACATTATTCCAGCCATTTCTCTTTACTGCCATCATTGGTTTATAGTTCATTCTCATTCCAAAATTCAAACTCACTTCAGAACTTTGGTCACCCTCTCAGATCTCATTTCTGTGCATATGCATCTTACTGTGATGCTCTGACATCTTCCTTGTGTTCATTCTTTCAATCTCTTGGAGATGATTTATCCAATGTGAAGATAGCAGGTGTGTCTTTTCTTTTGCTATTCTTCTTTGCACGTTATTTTCTTTTTCTTTCTTATCACCTCTGTGTATCTGCAGGTCTGACATAAGCTCAATTGATCAAGGTTAAACTCAAGATCAGCTTCTCTTCACACCGCAGGCCAGCTCTGCTTATGGGAACACTAGGGCTTGCATCTGAGTCTGGTCCATGTACTTAGTGTCTGGGACACGGTCCTGTTTGGTTTCAGAAATGATATGTTGACATCAGATCATAAGGCCACACAAGAACATTAAAAATTCCATTCAAACTAAGTTGGTCAAAGCAAATCACATTGCCCAGCACAATATAAATAGGGTGAGCATTCCACTTCAAGGATTACAGGAGTACTTTCTGGAAATTAATACAGTTTATCACACTTGCTATCACAAAATTTTATTAAAAATTTAACAAAGAATTGCTTTACTGTCCTTTAAGCCAGAATTACAAAGTTTCTGGTCTACTTTTATTGTTTTTGTTCTCATTGTAGAAATAAAATTATGAAAGACTCTTATCAAGTTAAAATCATATGAATACTTTTCTGTATTGTAATAGCCTTGTTTGATTATAATCGTTAGCTACTGTCAAAATAGACATGTTCTAGTGTTTTAGAGTGCATTGTTTATTATGGAAAATAATTCATGGAATATTTTCAAGCACAATTTTATTTTTGTCTTGAAGATTTATTTTTTTTCTGCTATATGTCTTTATTTTATTGGTATATCCTTCATGTTTCTTATACTTGCTGTTTTCTATAAAATTCAGAGTATTTATGCTCTTGGAGTCTCAAAATGCTATGAAAACGAATTTTTAGTAGAAAATGTAAAGAAATAATTTTGCCTCATACATGAGCTCTGTGTATTTTTATATATGTTATATATCTAGTATACATAATATATATGTAATACATCTGTGGTGATATGTTGCATATTTAATAAAGCTAGTCTGGAATATTACAGGACAGAACTACCCACAGAGCCAAGCCATGAAGGTCAGTGAGTGGTGACCCATGTCTTTCATCCCACCACTTGGGACACAGAGATCCTCATGGATCTCTGAGTTCAAGGCTTAACAGCCAGGCAGTGGTAGTGGAATCACAAATATTGTAAAACAACTTATCGACATCCTCATATTCACCATAATTAGGTTTTGTTGTTGTTGCTATTGTTAGTTTATCAAGACAGGGATTCTCTGTGTAGCCTTGGCTATCCTGGAACTTGCTCTGTAGACCAGGGAGGCTTCAAACTTACAGATCTCTACCTGCCTCTTCCTCCCCAATGCTAAGATTAAATATATGCAGCACTACCATCTTGTCCCATAATTAAATTGTCAGAAATAAAATTAAAAAATGGAAAGCAATGAAAAGAAACAAACCCAATGCATTGTTTATAAAGGAATATCAATGTGAATTACTTTGGATTTTTTAAAATCAGGAACCTTGGAGACCAGAATTAGTGGCACATTTTCGGTAAATAACAGTCCCTCCAAATTCTGTGTTCAACAAAATTGTCCTTTAGGAATGTGAGGAACTAATTTTATTCTCAGAGGAATGTAGTAACATTGCACAGAGGATAAATAGTGTCTGAATAGTAGAGAGTGAAGAAAGACCTTTGGAATTCATCCTGATCCCACTACCAGGCCCCCCCCCCCTTTTCTTTTTTCCTCATATATATTTATTATTTGGTGATTTTACATCATGCCTCCATCAAACTCAGTTATCATTCCTCTCAGTTTCATACCCACTCTTATGATCTCCCCATTTATAAAAACACCTACTCATGCTGCTCATTTACTTACTGGAACATAATTAAACTCCTGGGGCCAGACCCTAAAGAAAACAAGTCTTTCTTCACTCATACCCCTGCCAGAGGATGTCAATGCAGAAGTCAGGCACTGTGTCATTTAGCTATGTTCTAGCCTTGAGCTCTTGTATACAATGACATCTTTTTTTTTTTTTTTTTCTTTAAGGTCCACTAATGAATGAGTACATCCCCTGCTTCTCTTTTTGGGTTTGTGATACCTTGCTCAGGAGGATATTCTCCAAATCCATCCATTTGCTGCCAGTTTTAAGATATCATTTTTTCTTACTGCTGAGTAGTATTCCATTGTGTAGATGTACCACAGTTTGTTAATCCATTCTTCAATTGAGGGGCATCTAGGTTTTTTCCAAGTTCTTGCTATTACAAATAATACCACTGTGAGCATAGCTGAGCTAATGCTTTTGGAGTGTGAATGCGCGTCTTTTGGGTATATGCCTAAAAGTGGTATTGCTCGATCCTTGGGGATATTGATTCCTAGTTTTCTGAGAAACCGCCAAACTGCATTTCAAAGTGACTGAACAAGTTTACACTCCCACCAACAATGGAGAAGTGTTCCCCTCACTTTGCATCCTCTCCAGCATAGGCTGTCATCTGTGTTTTTGATTGTAGCCATTCTGACAGGTATAAGGTGATATCTCAAAGTTGTTTTAATTTGCATTTCTCTGATGGCTAAAGAAGTTGAGCACTTTTTCAAGTGCCTTTCAGCCATTTGTAATTCTTCTGCTGAGAATTCCCTTTTGAACACCTGATTTTTGACAAAGAGGCCAAAAATATTCAATGGAAGAAAGATAGTATAGTCAACAAATGGTGTTGGCATACCTGTATGGTAGTGTGTAGAAAGATACAAATAGATCCAAACCTATCACCTTGCACAAAACTCAAATCCAAGTGGATCAAAGACCTCAAAATAAACCCAGCCACACTGAACTTGATGGAACTGAAAGTCAGAAATAACCTCCAACGCCTTCCTAAATATAACACCAGTAGCACAGATACTAAGAACAACAATCAATAAGTGGGACCTCCTGAAACTGAGAAGCTGCTGTAAGGCTAAGGACACAGCCAATAAGACAAAACGACAGCCTATAGAGTAGGAAAAGATTTTGATCAACCCTATAAGTGACAGAGGACTGATCTCTAAAATATATAGAGAACTCAAGAATCTAGATCCCCAATTCTTTAATAACCCAATTAAATGGGACTCATATTTTCTTAAAACACTCATTTATGTTTGCCAGATGTCCTGGTTTTATTTCTATTTCTGTCAAAAAATACTCAGACATAAACAAGTTTGCGTTACGAATCCGGTTATTGTCCACGATGAATGTAGGAACTTGAAGCAGATAACATCATGTCAGTGGTCAAGAGTGGAGCAAAACAAACTCATGCACACTGCTGTGTGCTGGTTTGTATTTAGTTTCCCCATTTTTATACCTCACAGGACCACATGCGTAGAGAATGGTGCCTGTACTTGCTGGGTCTTCCCAAATCAACTAATTTTCTTAGAGTTCAGACTTGCACACACAAGTCTGCCCAATCTAGACAGTCTTTCATTGAGATGGTTTGATCATGCTATCAGTTAAAGCTGATCATCACACCAGTCATTTGCATAACAAGCAAGTTATATATGTCAATCACTGAGCCTATAGTGCTGCATTTTAAGCCAAAGATGACAGTGAAACTGGAAGCCACAGATTCATACACACAATGATATTGGATTATATCTAGAAAATTTTATAGAAAAGAGAAGGTTGAAGAAAATGAAACTGTCATGTAGAATTCCAGCTAATTCCTTAAGTCCTCAGAATGGAATGAATTCAACTAACAAATTATTATAATCTACTACAATTGATAACAGACCTTGTGCTGGGTAATTTGTCCTGTAGAACGGCTTTCCCAGTTCAGTCCTGTACTCACATGTTATCAGAACACCATCTCTGAACTATTGTGGCCAAGCTATGTGCTCAGTGTGTTGCTACTTGACTTTTGAGGCTGCCATTGGAAATGTTGAACCCACTGTGAATTTAGTTTGTTTGGATATCAGTAATAATGAGATCATAAATACTGCTTTTATGTACAAGTCATTCAGTTGACTTGGTATAGAGGGAAAATGAAGAAAAGATAGACACACAAACACTCATACAGCCAGCATGGGGTTAGGATGGGGCCTGTTACCTTTCTTAGAAGATACTACTTACTCAGGATCACAGAAGCTTAGCATCTTAATTATGGAGAGAAATGGGAAGGAATTGGCTAGTCTGTTGTGGAATAATCTTTTTATACACTGTAAAGATGTGTCACTCAGATTGGTTTAATAAAAAGCTGAATGGCCATTAGGTAGCAAGGATTGTCAGGCAAAGAGGATGCTGGGATGAAGGGCAGAGGCTCCATGGGACACAAAGTCAGCAGGATGGGCACTTTGGAGATACGGCAATAACGCAACAAGGAAGAAAGTAAATTAGTAGAAATGAATTAGTTTAAGTTATAAGAGCTAGTTAGAAACAAGCCTAAGCTATCAGCCTAGCTATTATAATTAGTAATAAATCTCCATGTTGTGATTCGGAAGTTGGGTGGCTATCTACATATAGTGCCCAGTGTGGACTTGAACCTATGACTCTGAGATTAAGAGTCTCATGCTCTCCAGACAGCCAGTACTTAAGGTGAAGCCTGAAATCTTCATTACACAGATACTGGGCAACAAATGATACAGCTAGTTCTCCCAGGACTTGAACATTATCCCAGTTTTCTCAAGGTTCCCCAAAGATGCCAGTGCACCCATCAATAGGAAGCAGTCTGGAGAATACGGCATCCATATTCCCAGGAGGGTTATGAGTATTTGTCAGCACTTGGGGGTGGTGCTGGTTACAAATTGTTGCTTGTCATGGTCAGGAAAAAAAACACTAAAGAGAAGAGATTAGATTTAGGGTTCTCATTCTGAAGAGAAAATGGGGGACATGAAATGATAAGATAAAAGGTAGTGATCGTTCCACAAATCACTCCTACTCTACACAATTAAAATTACTCCAGTTCTCCACAGTTAAAAGTGCTCCTACTCGCTACAATACAAATCGTTCGTGCTCTCCAAAGTTCCTGCTCTCCACTTCTCTGTCCTTCTCCTACTTTTTCTCCTTCTCCCCTAAAACAATTCCTACTATATAAATAACTTTTAAATAAAAATCCTTAATTAACATATATTTCTTAATAAGTTAATACCACAATAGGGTAGATTATTGAATCTACTTTCAAACTAAAAACCAACCTTTAATCTCAAAATTTTTACATTGGTTTAGATTTGTCTATATGAATAAAAATTTAAGGATTTTTTTTAAATACTGTGTATATGATTCTACTCTTGTTTTAAGTATTTTGTATATGGATACAAATTTAAAGTCATTTTTGTTAGAGAATACTGTACATATGTTTCTACTCTTGTTTAATGTGGTGTGCATATGCAGCTCATTTATAAATATAAGTGTAAAGTTCTAGTCCTTAAAAGGTTTTAGGATAATAAAGAAATACAGGTTAGGAATTATTCATAAGGATCAACCTTATAATTATTTTAGGTATATTTTCAAGGTCTAAGACATATTTTATATAGACAGATGGTCTTCAAACACTTCAGATACCTGTAGAATATGACATTTAAGATGTTTTATTAACAGGGCTTTTCATGACAGTGAGACATTTCTGCTCCTGGCAGCACCAATCCACTTCAGAGATGATGGATATCAAAGAACCTCCATATTGAGTTTGCTTTTTTTGTGCCAAATGCTAGACACTGGGCAAGAAATTGCCCTTCCCTCAACTGCTGACAGTAGACTGTCTAAACTGGATAAGTTAGGCATAAAAGAAGGCTGCTGCCAAACTTTGCCAAGACAGAATATGACAGTCCTTCAAAAATTTTTGATTCCCAGAAAAGCCTGCAGATAGTCTAGGCCTGCAGGCTGAAGATGGATGCCCCAAAGTTCCAAAGGCACCTTGAGTGAGTGGCCAGGCAGCCAGATGTCTGTGTCATTTCATATTTTTGGAAGTTGATTGCTTTGCATTTTGTTTACTCACGTAATATTATATTATTTTTGTGTCTCTGATGGAGTTAAAGACTAGATATTGTTGCAGTTTCCCTTTGTCATGTTAGAAAGTAAGTTAGGAGCAAAACTTGGACAGATAGTGGAATTCATTGTCTAAATTTGTCAAATGCAAATGGTCTGGATATTTTGAATTAATTCTTCATAATTGTTCTTTGTGTATATAATTTTACTGTATTAAGGTCTTTCCTTTTTATTTAGACAGAAAAGAGGAAATCTGGAATAATTTTTTTGTATACTATAAAGATTTACCTTTGCAAAGTGCTACTTCATTGGCTTAATAAAAATCTGAATGGCCAATAGCTAGGCAGGATTTTTGGTGCATAGAAGACTCTGCAGGAGAGGTAACAGCCATGAGCCATGTGACAGCACATAGATGAATATAAATGTGTTAATTTAAGTTATAAGAGCTAGTTAGAAATAAGCCTGAGCCATCAGGCAAACTTTCATAATTAATAAGTCTCTCTGTCATTATATGTGAGCTGGTTGCCCACCTCCTCATCCACCTATACTAGTCTCCGCCTAAATTAGAAGGTTTTGGTAGAGAGCCGTCAGGATGTAAACATTTATACACTCTTATATTACTCATAAACACTGAGGCTCAGGCCCCAACCCTCAGGTGTCTGAAGTATGACCTGTCACATAAGGTCAGTTTTGCTGGGTCCCTATAGTCTGCATCTGGAATCCCTGGCGTGGTGCCCATCTTTACAGTCCACAGTCTCTCCAGACTTCATTCTCACAGGGCATCCTCCACAGCCTTTATCATGTAAGTATATTGCAGGTGCAAAACTGTGAGGAAGTGCAGCAGGAGGTTATTTTACCTGTGTTGGTTACGTAGCAAAGCACCACTGAAATTATATTAGTTTTCAAAATTATATTGAAGTTTTATTAAAGTAGATTTTATTACAGCTGTATTCTGAAGTTTTTTTTTCATTTCAAATGTTCTTTTTTCTCAGTGATATATTTAGATATTTTCTTTTAATAATTTATAATCAATAAAATATACTCATGTGGATGATAAACACTGCTGTTGTGTTGTAGAATCTCAGTGTAAGTTAAAGTTGTGATAGTTACTGTTTAATGAAAAGGCCAGTTTTACCTTTTCCTGTGAGCTCTGGTGTTGCCAAATTTGCTGGATATTTTTGTTTATGAAGGTTGAAAAATAGTCATTTTAAACTTTAGCAATTTTATAAGCACTGTATCAAAAATGTATGATTAACAAGAATGTTTTTCTTTGCCTCCCGATTTGCACTTTACATGTTAGGAATTATGGAATTCTTACACAAGTTTAAATTATTATAGAAATCAGTAAGCTATTTTATTTTTATTAAGTGTTTACTATCAGAGTAGGTAATTTAAGTACATATTTGTCTCTACATACTTATTTAGATTGTAACTTAATTATTGAGATCCATTGCAATTGTATTATGTGAATTTACTCATAATTTAAAGCATTATAATTTTAAATAAGTATTCTTTGTTGTCTGTATAAAACACTTTATGCTGTCAAAATCATATTGAATTCCTTAAAAAATCTAAGAGTGAGTATTAGACACATTCTATGATGATTGTACTGACAATCTGGTAACTAAACTGAGATTTTTCCCTCAGAGTTATTGAAGTCATGCTGTTGATTTGATTATTATGAATTTCTTAAGTGAGACACTTGTTTTATCACTAGTGTTTTATGAGTTATAGTATACTACGTGAGCCAATCTTGACAATAAGAAAATATTTTACTATCGCTGCCATTGTAATAATTTAAATACAGGAAGATGCATTGAGCGTCAGTAGTTGGTATTCCCTAGAAATATTGCTGCTAATCAACATTTACGTATCATAGTTTAAATTAAATTAAATCAGATTGGTTCTAAATTACCTGGTCCTGAGTGAATGAGATGTGCTAATTCACTATTAACTCAATCTGCAAACTAATGTCATAATTAAGATTCTTTTATTAGAATGATGTTAGGAATTTTTCAATTTGTCATTCTAATTTCATCCTAGCCTAGTGTGTTTCTTCACTAATAATGGTTAAGTTATTCACAACAAGGTTGGAAAAGATCTGAATCCTAAGTCCAATGACTGTAATATTTTATCACAAGTGCACTAGCATTTTGAATATAGAACATGAACTTTTTCAGAAAGAGGATGACCCCTTTCTGGAGAAGTAGAATTTGAAGTCAAGATTTTCATGACAGGAGTGCAATTTGAAACATAAGAATTGAATCATGATATACAGGGATAGAAAGCGTGACTTCTTTGTTCATAATAATAATGATAATAATAACAATTATATAGAAAAAAAAGAAATTCTGAAAGGTAAATAAATTTATGTTAGCCAGTAAAAAAAAAAAAAAAAAAAAAGAAGAGTTGTGATCATCTGTGGTAATAAATGCGTATATATATTTTGCATTACTCTTAGTGGCTATGTTATAAATCATTATGAGCTATAGGAAACTTTTGTTTATTTTTAAAATTCCTTTTTGTTAAGCTTCATTTCTTTTATTCTTAAATCTGAGCTGCTGTAAACCAAGAAGTAGCCGAGATTGTGTTAAGTAGAAAATACAAATGCGAGTACCCATCAGAAATACTTAACAGAGGTAAACTCCCCAAGGTGGTCGAGTCTGATCTGTTAGAGTCTAGCGCTCTAGTGAGTGAGAGAAGAGAGAGACATAGGAACTTTAAATTGGAATAAGGGAATTGAAATGTTAAACAAACCAACCTAGATATTATTACTCAGAAAGCTGAAAATATTTACTATCTATCTCTTAGGAATAATGCTCCACTCCTTATCTAAAATGCTGTTGTTATCTAGAGCTTTATTTAATGCTATTCTTTACAAACCTTGGATGCCTTTGTTAGATAAGACAGCTGAAATGTAGAATCTGTTTCCCAATGGAAATGCCTTGCAAAGAACACTTTCAACTTTTGCATCTATAAAACAGGTTTACAGAAAGTTTTTCCACTTGTCCAGAGTAGTGATTTAAAGAACTACTAGTTGCCCTTTACAATTTAAATGCATTAAAATTTTAATACATTTTTCTCAACTATTTGTCTAATCCTGTATAGCTTTTTGTTCCTTTTATATTTGCACTGAAGGAGCCCCTATAGTTTTTATATATCATATTAAGCTGTTGTTTTCTGTGTAAATTTTGGTAACATTGTAATACTTAAATGACTTCATCAGATTAAATACTTCATTGTCTATTGTTGAAAAATTAAGTTTTTTGTTTTAAATAATACATTCTTGGTAAATTATTTTTTGCATATCTCAAAATAATTAATTCAGTTGAAGTATACATGCAAATTTATAACCAGGCATTGTGTACTAGTCAATATTCAAGGAATTTCATAAGATTTACCTCAGTTATTCATAAGCCATGAAGTAAATTTACTGTATGAGCTTGAATTACTAGACAAAATATTTCATGCAGTTTCATTCAGGAAGCGGGGGATGAAGATATGAAAACAATTTGACATGAAATTTCACTCTACTACTAATGCGATTATTTGATAATTTTTATTAATAGTGAAGTTAAGCAGAACCATGTAAAATATTTTTATTGTTTTTACTATTAAAATATCCACAAACATTTACATATATGTACATATTTTTATATGTGCTACTACAATCAAGAAAACTTGGAAAACAAGGAAAATCTTCTGAGCCATGTAAAAAAGGGCAAATTGAAACTAGGTAACTAGACTCCTGTGTATAGAAAGATATGTTCACTTAGGGTCTGACTACCAAGCTTGTTTCTGTAGCCCGATTGAGAAAAGTCAGTGCATTGGTGGGTGTAGATGACAGTCAGACAGATGCTGGCTGTTCAGATAGAATTAAACATAGCACCCTTGTCAGAAGTGTTGCCTTGGGGCAGATCAGCAGAGCTCCTGATGAGCAGATTCCTGTGTAGTAGAAATGCTTTTCTGCTAAACAAAGCTGCCTAAAGGATCCCAGAGGAATGCTGCAGTTAGGCATTGACTAGTCAATCTCTTTAAAAAAAAGGGGGGGGGGGGAGGAAGAATATGATATAGGAATGATTAAAAAAAGATAGATTTTAGCTTATTGATAAAAACTTAAGGTCAATTTTGTTATGCTATATATATTTTCTACTCTTGATTAAGGTATGATACTTATGTAATTCATTTAAAATTGTAATATATAATTGAAAAATGCAGATTAATAGTCATCTATGATAACTAAACTTATAATCATGGTCCAAACTTATAGCCATGTTAGTTAAATTTTTTTGTAGGTATACAAAGCTATATTTCAATTAAATAGATAGTCTTCAAACACTTTAAAGACACAAAATATGGCATTTAAAATATTTTAAAAACTTAGACTTTTTCAGACAGTGAGACAGGTCTGCTCCTGGCAGCACCAGTATATTTCAAAAAAATGATAGATATGAAAAAAACTTCATATGAAATTTACTTTGTCTAATTTGCCACTATTTTATTCTAATAAAAATATATTAAATATAAAACTTTAGACTCACAAAAATAAAATAAATAAAATATTTTCTTTAAGTTTGTTAATTACAAATAGACTAAATATTATAACTATAATTTTTGCTTGATAACTGTTCTGTTATATATAATTTTACTATATAAAAATTAAAACCTTCGTTTTTGATTAGACAAAAAAGAAAAAGTGTGGTGGAAATGTTCTCTGTATGCTGTAAATAAAGTAACTGATTTAGCCTATGTAAAGCATAAAAGTAGATAAAAGATCAAAAGAGAGACAGATAAAAAGAAGACAGTTAGTCAATCTCCATTAGGCCCCAGAGGAAGAACCATGTAAAGAATCCAAGTGAGCCAAGGGTACTAAATACTAAAAATAGGTTAAATTAAGATAAATGTGCTTGAGACATAGGCCAAACAATATAAAATTAATATAAGTGACTGATTCATTTCTTTGTGACAAAAAAGCTGCCGCGGGCCAGGTCCAAACTTCTGGCCCAAACAGGTCAAAAAATGTTCTACAACACTCCTCAGTCCTGTGTATCTGGCAGAGTCCCTGGGTTCAGAACATTTTCAATAGCACTGCCATTTTGGGGCCACGTGGGACCTAACATTCTCACTTACAAGTTGTATACCTTTTTCTGACATAAATCCAAATGAGAAATGCGTATAAATTAAAAGATTGCAAAATTCAACTTGTTTCCATTATTCTTAAGTATTATTTTGGAAGGGGGGTTATTAGGATCTTTCATTTCATAGCTGAATTAACTTTAGGAATGTTATTAAAGTGAATAGTACACTTTTGGTTTTATTGTGAGTTGCCACATTATAGTAGTATTTTCTCATCTGGACCTCCAGCAGATAACAACACAGAGACTTCTTATTAATTCGGAAACCTTGGCCTTTAGCTTAGCCTTTCTCCAACTAGCTCTTATAACTTAATTAACCCATATTTTTTAATCTATATTTTGCCAAGTGGCTTGGTTACTTCCCTTCCATATCATATGTTTGACTCGATATCTCTCCACCTCTCTTCTTCCCAGAGTCCTCCCTGCTCCCAGAAGTCCTGCCTAACCTCTTCCTGCTTAGCTATTGGCCATTCAGCTGTTTATTAAGCCAATCAGAGGTGGCCTGGCAAAGACACATCTTCACAGTGCAAATAAATGTTCCATAGCACTACATACCTTAGAGGATATATCATGATATGTTCATGTGTTCTGAAGTGCAGCTTATACTTTTAGAGGCCTTTGAGAGATAATAAAGTTATATTGTTTCTGGAGTTTAGCTTTAGCTTGTTAGATAATGTTTCTTGTGTTTATAAATATAGTTGATTAGTGTAAAATTGATTATTATATCAATATGAAGTTGAAGATTATGAAGTGTATCCAGATGTTGAATAAATTTTTTAAAATATTAGTAAAAAATATTAGTAAGTTATAATGTAAGTAAATTATAAATGTAAGCTGGCAGTAATTATTTACCAAGACATACATTAATAGAAAAGGAAAACTCTTGCTCTGTACTAATCTCACTTGTACGTATATAGCTACCCTCACACCATTGCTTTTTTATCATTCTTTCTGCTTGTTAGGCCCCTGAAAGCTGAGGTGAATCCCTTGTTGGCAGCCAGTGGCTGAATGTTCTTCATTCTGTCAGTCCATTCAGCCTCTGTCTCTTGGTTGGAGAATTCAGCTTTTATGTTTAATGTCTCTTGAGAGGCTAGGGCTATTATTCTTTGTTTGTGGCTGTTCCTTACCTCACTGTTCTCTCTTGCTTGGTGATTGGTGAGTTCACATGTTATGTGTTAATTCTTCTTTGCCTTTTCCTTTGTGACATCACAGGTTTTCAGTTTTTGATTACCATGAGTCTTAAAGACACATCTCACATTTATGGGTTTATTTTGGGTTAACAATAACATTGATTGCATAAATTATTCTACATTTTATTTTATTTTCTCATATTTATTCGTATTATAGGTTGCATATTTTATATTGTGCATTATTTAAAAAAATCTTATGCCTGTACTTATTAAATAATTTTAACCTTAGCATTATAAGTAAAAGTAGGTTATATATAACTATGTATTATTAGATTATTTTGAACTTGACTGCAGCATTATCTTTACCATCTAATTTTATATTTTAATGTGTTAATGAAAAAATATTTTTCATTTGAATTTGAACTCATTTTCTCATTTGTAAGGCCGGGATAAAATAATGAATTTTGCTTCTTTTTCTGGTAGTCTTTGTCATTTGTTCATTTCTGAGTACCGCCTCTTATGGTAAAGTGGACTTTGTGTCAGCTAGTCCTTCCACACCCCCGAGTATCTTCCCATTTCCTCCCTACAGATGTGCTATGCAGCCCCAGTGTATGGATGGGGTTCTCTTGGTTTTATTTCATTGTGTGATATTTGGAATGCATTTCAAGAGAGCTAGTGTCATGTACCTCGATGTTTGTGTCAGGGGATTTTCAGTTACTTTCTCTTTAAATTAACTATTTGTGCTCCTTTTCCTTTCTTCATGAATACCTGTGTTCTTGATAGTGCCGTATGTTTGTGTAGTTTTCTTTGTTCTAATTCTTTTTACTTTTTGATAAATATGATTATATTAAATAAAATTATGACTTCATATGGTTAGCATGATGCCTTGTTTACACAGTCTTTTCCTCTAAAACTTATATTTCCAGTCTTACAATAGTAAGAAACATTTTGATGACTCTCCTAAAGATTTGCACTTTTTATTTTATACACAGGAGTATGTACCTGAATGTATGCACATACCCCACACATGCCTGATACCTAGAACCCAACAAAGGGCATCAGGTCCCAGGAAGTGAAATGGAAGGGTGTTGTGAGCCTCCCTTTCGGTTCTGGGAACCAATCCTGGGTCAGCTACAACACTATAAGTACTCCTATTGGATTGACTCTTTACCCCCATCCATGAGATATATTTCTAATACTCCTAAATATGTCAGAAAGTGAGAAAAGCATTAAAAACTGTCATATAAAACAAGAACATTAAGAATGGATGATCTTAGTCCATAGGATGCCCACCCTGATCAATATGATCATCAGCATCAGCACCAACTGTTAACCTTGCACATTAGCTCATCTTACAGAGAGGAGACTGTGCAGGAAGAAGCTAATTACTTCAGTTTACTGTGATGAGATCTGAAGTTGGCTGTCATAACTTTAAAGCCAAGTCCCTTAAGACCCAATACCTGTCCCTTAAATGTTTGTGAGTGTTCCTGGCGTGAAAACAACATACTTCATGAAACACATGCCTAGTCTTATTTTTGGCAGATGTGTACATGGCAGGGGATGTAGAACTGACCTCAGTGTTAAGAGTACTTACTATTTTTTCTGAGGATCCCTGTTTGGGTCTCAGCACCAACTCAAAACCATCTGTGTCTCCAGCTTTAGGAGATCAAATGTCCTCTTCTGGCCTCTGAAGACACCAGGCATTAAACACATGCAGGCAAAAATACATCCCATTAAGTACAAAGAAATGCCTTTTAAAGTGTGTACATGGCTGGGGTGGCTACTGTTGATTGGCAGCTCTGGTCAAGGTGCCTCAAGCAGGATGGAACATGATGTCTGGTAGAGTCAACATAGACACTTGTGCTTTCTTTTTGGAAGTCAGAATTCTGAAAGACTGGACATCAAATAATTAGAATTTTCCTAGGATTCTACAACAGGAAGAAGGGTGAGGACCTTGGGAAAGTTGACCTTGCTGGAGACACTTGGAGCTGAGACTGTTGTTAGGGAACCACAGTGCCTGGATGGCTTAGGTCTGCAACTTTCTCTATATTTTAAGATCCTGAAGAAGGGATCAGGGCGAGTGTCACAAGATCTCCTTGTCATTCTTACCAGTGTGGCTGTCTTGAATAAATCTCTGTGTTATGTTTTTTTTTTTTTTCCTTAAAAAAACCAGAAAAACCTCAAAAAAAAAAAAAAAAAAAAAAAAAAAAAAAAAAAAAAAAAAGAAAGGAAGAGAGAGAAACAGGATGATTAAGTGTAATAATGTAATTTGTCTAATATCCTAGGACAGAAAATGGAAATTAGATTAAAAAAAAAACCCAAATACCAAAAAAAAAAATATACTGTAGGACAGGCCTCATGTCCAGGTATAATTGGCCAATACAAAATGTGCTCCTATGTGTGTGTTTTGTTTTTTATCTTTTGTCTTATTGTTTTTTTTTTTCTGTTTTCTTTTTCTTTTTTTTTTTTTTTGAGAGAGAGATGATCAAACAGGAAAGTGGAAGGTGGGAGGACCTGGTGGGCATTAGGGAAAAGAAAAGAATATTATCAAAAACAAAAAAAATAAATAATTATATAACTATTCTATTGATATATTGAATCAATGGAAAAGCTATGACTGTGAGCCTGAGCTTTAAGAAGTTGTCATCTTTGATTATAATGTGATCTAAATGCTAGTATGCCATTACTTTTATGTAATTTAGGAAAGGAAATATTCCATATATGGGCAAAACCAGCATTTGGGGGTACTTACTATGGTAAGTTATTCTGAGGAGAGTGCCTCACAAAAATGGCATTCTTTTTCATCAGTCTAGGCTTAACATAGTGCCGAGCACTGTGAACTAATTTAAAATTAAGTGCTTTATAGATTTGTGGGTTTTGTATATTTAAATATATGTTAATATTATAAGCATATAGTTACTATAACTATATGTAAGTAAATTATACATATTTATATAAAAGGTTAATATATATAAGTTTATATACCCTTTCACTATAAGATATTTTACTCACAAATTATTTCAAAATAGACACAATTTTGATTTATATAAAGTTATTTATTTCAACAGTTATAATCTTGATGAAAAGTTAATTGTTGATTTTCGCTCATCTTTATCTTTAGCTTAAAGGTTTTTAAAAAAAATTTCCCTGTAGAATTCTGTAGGCACTCCCATAGGAATTACTGCAGTTCTTTCCCTGAATGCATGTAAGTAAAAACACTAGATTCTTTGAGTTTCTTGGAATTATAACTGAGTACTCCACAGTCTAACTGTTGAATATCTTATCTAGTGGTAACAGGTAATCTAAGGATGCAGAAAGCTGCGATTAACTGTTGAGAGGGAAGCACAAGGCAGGGGAACTGTCAGAATGTTGGTTCCCCTTTATTACACTGCTTACTGCCTGGAGGCCTTGGCTGGCCCCAGCATCTGTGAGGTACACATCACCTACCTCCCAATGGTATCCAGGATTCTATAACTTAGTAGTGAAAGCATTGAGTGCAGTGCATGGACAGTAGTGAGGGTTTCATAAGTATCACCATTTTTAATCTGGGAAAGAAGCGGAGAGGGAAATCAGGAAGGTGGAGGGTGATCTATAATAGGCATGTGATGAGTCTCAGAGCAATCCAAGAGAAAACTGGGTAAGGGACAAGAGGGGACAGCTTGTGGCAGATAGATGCTTAATGATGTACACTAACGCATACATCATTAAGAGCTGACAAAGTGTCATAGAAACAGACAGACTAGAGACAAGTCGGGTTTAGCAGGTAGTTATGTTCACATTAAGAATTTTGGATTCCCAGTGAAAAGTGATGGAGAAATACCAAACACATGTAAACAAAGGTATGAAGTAGTGTGGAAAGATGTACCGAGATGTCTTTAAAGCAAATCAGAGAAGCTTCTCGTCTGGGTAAAAATGACCAGGGTGAAGGTGGAGGCTAAGACAGTAGCCCAGTGCAATAGGCCAGGGAAGTCATGAGCACCTAAGTGAGGAGCTTCCTAGCACTAAATATGACCAGAATTATCCAGTTTTATAAATAGCATTAATATGTTTATAATGACAGCAATCTTCATAATATTTATCCAGCATTACTTGTGATGTTCTTTTTTTTTATCTTTTATTCCAGAAAGATGATTCCATTGTAATAAGAGGTTTCTGGCCTGTCTGGCCTGTGATCCAAACCTGCATACCCACAATCCCATAGAAACACACAGAAGCTTATATCAATCACATTCTGCTTGGCATATGGCTCAGGCATATTGCTAGCTAGCTCTTGTGCCTTAACTCAGTCTATTTCTTTTCATCTGTCCTGCTGGGTGGCCTGTGGCTTACCTATTTCTTTACATCTTGGTTTCTGGGAGGCTGGATTGCATCCCTTTGACTCTGGCCTCCTTCCCCTTTGTCTATGCTCAGAAATTACACCTACTTCTAAGATGCCCTGCCATAGGCCAAGCAGTTCTTTTATTGACCAATGATATTCACAGCATACAAAAGACAGCCCACATTAACAGGTTTTTTATTTTAGCATTTTAAATCTTTAAATTACTATGTTATCAGTTATGCACACCATCTTAGCAATAAGCACTTTGTTTATTATAGATTATCATAATGTGTCAAGTTCTCAGAATTTCCTGCATGAGACATAGCCTGGTGCTTTTTAAGGTCTGGCTAGTTCTCTAATTTCTTTTATATAATACTGTCTTTATGGCTGGGCTTTGAAATGCCATAATCCATACAGTAATATGAATCAGCTTCTGTTCCTTTCAATTCGTTAGATGATCTTGATAATTTAAGCACATCTCTTTGGCTGAACTCTCATTTTGTTTATCTTCTGCATCATATGAGAACTTAACTATGCATGGTAAACTGACATTTTACACAAACGCATCAATGTGTCCTTTATAAATAAGAGCTGCTTCTTTAAAAAAAATTCTGACATTTTAGGCTAAATACCATGTTATGAAAAATTCTCTTTCCAAATCTACTTCATATAATTTCTTTAAATCTCACCATACAGTTGAAAACCTTTGATTGTAATGAACTTGTAAAATGTAGTCTATGCTTTAGATCTGAACACGTTTGGTATGAACTTGTAGGTTTGAGGGCATAATGAATTGTTCACTGTCACTTTGAGCTGAGGTTTTAAACAAGTTGTGGTTTCAGTTATGGGACTTTTATATAGTTGGCCAAATGAAGATATTGTCAAATTGTAGTAGAATCAGTCTTTTGGGTTGGTTAATTATGGGGTGATTTGAATTAGGTCATTACAGGCTAGAGAAATTTAAACATACTAGCTAATGTTTTTAAAACATTTTAAATGCAGCACTTACAAACATGTAATATTTTTGATTGGAATGACCACAGAAAGTAAATGAAAGATATTGATTATTTGTAGCGGACTACAAATAATTAATTCTAGCTATGACATCTGCCAGTAAACATCTTTATAATTAGATATTCATAGATTTGGGTGTTAGAAATAGTCTGTTTCCTGAGGAAATGCTTTTAAGGACCCTACAGACTGAGATATTACTGTTGTCAATTGTCTGACTGCTCTGTAGACACTGTGAGATGAGCAGCTGTCCTTTTAAAGCAGCCTTGTTTCCTTTTGTGTGTAAATAAATGATGTGTCAGATCTGAGCAAGGTGTACATTCGGGTAATCTTAGCATTTAGTACATAGAGGCAGATGGATAGGAATGCAGGGCCACCCTCAACTTCTTAACTACATTAAGGTCGGCCTGGGCTACCTGAGGCTTGCTCCAAGGAAAGAAGTGTGGGGGTGGGGGACTGGCTAGGTACTTAAAATATATTTCTAAATTCTTTTTTTTTTTTTTTTTTTTTTTTTTTTTAAGATTTATTTATTTATTATGCATACAGTTTTACAGAAGAGGGCGCCAGACCTCATCATAGATGGTTGTGAGCCACCATGTGGTTTTGCTGGGAATTGAACTCAGGTCCTCTGGAAGAACAGTCAGTGCTCTTAACCTCTGAGCCATCTCTCCAGCCCCATTTCTAAATTCTTGTGTCAGAATATTTTATAAAGTTTACAATTAAAAATTAATATTTAAATAAATAGAAATATATACTTTGCACTGAAATAGATATTTTCTATAGCAGTAAATCTATAATACATATCAGTATTATAAAATGTATTTAAAATGTTTTCTTCACAGTCTCTGTGATTTTTTTTTTTCATGGATATTTGAAACCTCAAGAATATCATGTTTTAAATTTTGCCATGAACTTTTTGAAAATTTTAATTAAATGTTTTCCACTACAACATACCAAAAACTGCTTAAACTGTTGATCACTACTGTAACAATAAGAATAAAATCACTATTATTATGGAGCCTATATTTTCATGGGGAGTCTAATCATTAACCTGTAAAGTAGATAATTTCGACTTACAATATAAAAATGATTTGCATGCCTTCAGAGTAAGAAGGAAGGCGCCTACCTTAAGTGACTGTTGGTAGAGTGTGGCAATTATGGAGGGACCCAGATGATGGGCAGTCAGTTGCCCTCACAGGGATTGGAGTGTTTCTCCCTTTCTCTTTCTTACCCCTGCAGCGCTTCCTATCTCAGTAGGAAGGGAAGCTGAGACATGCAGTTCCAGCTGGAAAAAAATCAAGAACAGCCAGATACATGTGAACCTAATACAGCATGTCGTTTCTCTGGTATCTTCTTTTGGTGCTGTCCAATTTCAGCGTTTGCCATTCTACTTACACTTAAGCCAACCTTGTAAATGTAGAAGTATTTGCCTCCTTTCTTCCTTCCTTTACCAATTTCTACTTTTCAGCACAGTGTATAATTACATTGTTGGTTGGTTCACCACCCAATAATTTTTTTTTTTTTTTAAATCATTCTTTTCTCATAGAACACATTCCCAGTTTCCCCTCCCTCCAGTCCTCTCTGGCCCCTCCCCCTCAGCTACTTCTCTATGTCTCTTGAGAAAAGAGAAGGCCCCTAGGGATAGTAACTGAACGTGGGATATTCAGACTATGTACAAACCCTTACACCAGGGCTGGGAGAGACTACTCAGTAGGAGGAAAAGGGTCCCAAGAGCAGGGAAAGGAGTCAGAGACACGCCACTCCCAGTTATGAGCTCCAGGAGAAACAAATATGCTGAGGACCTAGCTTTGATGCATGCAGGCTCTCTCTGATTGCTGCTTCAGTTTCTGTGAGCCCCTGTGAGTCAGTCCTGCTGAGTTGATTCTGTGGGCTGTGTTTTTTTGGTGTCCCCGACCCCTCTGTTTCCTACATTATTCCTCTCCCTTTTCCATGGAGTTTCTTGAGCTTCAAGGGGAGGGACCCGAGATCTCTACTTTGGGCTCTCTCTCCACCTAATGTTGGGTGGTGGCTCTCTGCATCTGTTCCCATCTCTCACTCCATTCATCACCAGGATGATTTGGCTGATCTCTCTGGCTATATAGATTTCTCCTTTCCTCCTCACTGCTCCATGTGCATCTTTTCTCATTGGAAGAGGACAACCTTCCCTGCATAGATGAGGACTACTATTAAGTCAAGGGTTTATGAGTCAGGCTGTGCCCCACCTGGCTCTAGACCTTGAATATGTTAGATTCTTAGTGAAATAGTCAAAACATCAATACCTTGTAAGTGGACATCTTGAAAAGAATCTTAATCAGCAGCTCTTTAGAGTGGAGTGGGACCTCACAAGTGTTCTTCCTAAGATGATTTGTGTTTCCATCGTCATTTTGACAGATCCAACCCTTTGCCCTCCATTTTATTTCTTATTATGAAAGGCAGACTGTCTCTGAAAGTCACAGTAGGTCTTCTATTAGAATTTTGATATTCAAGTACATTACTGACATTTAAATTGGTGAGAAATTTCTGCTATCACTTTCTGCAGTGTAGATAGCTGTTAATTTGGGGAACCTACAAGTAATGTGTTACGTCCTGGTCTTAGTATCTTATTTTGTCCTCTAAATACAAATTGGAATAAAAATAACATGTTTACCTCTCAGACAACTTAATTTTTTTTTTTTTAATTAACGGATAGTTAGAGACTGTAGTTAATTCAAGTTTTCGAGTACTTTAATGCCTCGCATCATGACTGTAGCTTGTAGAACACTTTATTTGTTCAAATGTTTTTAGGCAAGTGTTGAAAAATATAGATGTTTTTATATGTATATTACCTTAAGCCATGATTTTCTTCTGATGTGTGTATGGTTATTACCCTCACAGGTCAGCAAGTCAACCAATGCATGCAGGCTTGAAGTCATGTGCTATGCCCACCTTCATTTATCATGACATTATTGGCTGTTCCTTCTACTTAGACACCTGATAATTCAATGAGTGTCAAGCCCTTTGTGTGTCAGAGGGATGCTTAAAAAGATGTTTGAGGTTCAGGGAATTTCCAAGCATAGTAGTTGGTGCTTTTGGTTGAGCACATTGAGGCTGGAAATGCACCTATTAAATTAGCTTTGTGAGTTTGCTGAGTAGCATAACCAGATGAACTTTTAATGTAGTAAGTGCTTGTGGTGTCAACTTAGGATATAGCAATACAATACAATATGATACAAGGATAGTATAGATTGGGGAACTATAGACATACCATAGCCTAAACTTTCAAAGTGTAATGAGCTAAAACAGTAATCATTAATTAGCAAAATTTAAGAAATGTGTAATTCAGTATTATTTGGTAAACTAGAGAATGTAAACTACATAGAGAAAATTAATTTTCCATAATTTAAACATAGTTTTGTATTGCACAGATTCTATTTGGTAGTAAAAATCTGGAGCTATATATTGGGAAAAGGTTGAAATTTCAGAGAAATAGAGAAACAAATCACAGGCACTTTTCACCTAGACAACTCCTCAGGTCTGTCTCAAGGAATCCCCCAACTCTAAGCTTCTCTTCAGTCAACCAGGGAAGTGGCAGAGGAAGCTGAACTCTTTCCTTCTGTCCCCCTACCCAACTATTTTACTAAGATGTGCGCTACCACTGCTTGAACTCACAGAGATATAGAGGGATCTCTGCCTCCTGTGTGATGGGATTAAAGGTGTGGGTCAGTACTCCCTGACCTTCATGTCTTGGCTCTGTGATTGTCTGTTTTCTGATATTTAAGACTTTTTTTTGTTAAATATACAGTATTATTACCAGAGTTTTGGGGACAATGTTAGATTCAAATAAAATTTATCTAAAACTATTTTCAAATGTAGCAAAAGAAACTTAATCAATAGAAAGTTTTGAAATATTCAGTGGGACACTGCTAACAGTTTTTATATCCCTGAATTACCATGTTTCTAGAGTTAGAATAACTGGATTTCAAAGCAAGACCTCAGTGTCAACTAATGTCACAAATCCGATATTCCCATGTATGTCAAAACACAGAACTACATGAATCGATCACAGACATAAGTTGGGAGCCCAGGGTGCCTGCAGGAGTAGAGAAGCAAGAGGGAATCCTCAGAGCTCCAGATGTTCCCTGAAACCACACAAGTGCATTTACCAGAGTGACAGCAGAGTGGCTTTACCCAGCCCAATAGCAGATGAGAGGGTGGAGCCTTTACAAAGTTCTAAAATGTTCTGGAACAATTCACAACACATAGATCTTGGAAAGCAACTTAACAAACTGAAGACAGGGCGACATGAATGTCAGACATGAATGTCAAACATAAGCAGAGCTGGCTAAGGAGAGAGAAAGCAGGAGATTCCCTGTTAACATGGGGGGACACGGTTAGGAGAGCCCCATGGGCACAGCATGTGCTTGGCAGAGCCCGTTTATCACCACGTATTCAATGCTGCTCTTGCCAACACCTCTGTGCAGTGCCAACGTTGCTCTGATCGCCTAGAAACGTCTGTCATTTTTGAACAAAAGACTTAGGTTTTCCTAATTGTTGTATAAGTGGTAGGAATAACCATTAGTATTACAGTAAATATAGATGGGCACAGAATCTAACTCAAGCTGGTATAAGTCATTTTCATATGGTTTTCCTGCCTTTTATGGATCCATATAAAACAAATTTGAGCAGAAAGTAATTGAGGTAAATAAAGCAAAGACACGTAATAATATCTGTAATTTTAAGAATATTTGGCCAAATTATTTGCAGAAGATACTATAAAGTAAGAATTATAATGAAAAGTGCTAAAACTTCTAAAATTCAAATATGTCTTCCATCAATTACAAAATAAGAAAGATTTAGAGATTGTTACAAAAGTTTGGAATGTTATTTGATTTCAGCTTGCATGTCAAGGTACTCCTGTGGTGGTGGTGGGGATGTAGCCTGGAAAGATGATATTAATCTAATTTCACACTCCCTTTTGTTTCTGATAATACAGTGGCTCAAGACACTTTTCTCCAGTGTATATGAAATACCAAACGTGTTCCTGATTTCAAAAGATACTGATACTCATTTCCATGTTTGTAAATTCCACTGCCCACTGAGATTCTAAAGAAGTATTAATGTTTGTTCTAGAATGTTTCCTAGGTGTCTCTTATTTAACACATTTACTCAGGTTTTCCTCCTTTTTTTTTTTTGGTCTTTGCTCCACAGTCAGGAGAAGCAGCTTCTGCTCAGTCCCAAAGGCCTTCTTTCTACATACTTGCTATTGACTCTACTGTATTTCAGTTGCCTGCCTCTTTCATGGTATTCCTTGTGCTCTCTGAGGTCATTTTATAACTTAGGTAAACTGAGCTCATTTTCTTTAGTCTGATTTCAAAAAGTTAATCTTTAAAAGATCATCCAGATAGCTCTTAATTGCAATGTCTAGAGTTTTCTTAATATTTAAGGCATTGAATATATATATATGTATATATATATGTATATATATATATTTTTTTGACAAAACACTTTTATACCAGGTTCTAACCTGGGGTAAAGTACTTAAATATCGTTTCTATTTTAGAAAGGCCTTTTTTATTTCATCTTTAACAATACTTTTTTGTCTAGCTACTCCAATTATATTTGCTTCGTTTGTGTGCAAGCTTATAATTCATTTGCTTAGGAACTTGTTGGACAAGAATGTTATATGTTTAAGTTCGCATGTGTAAACTAGAAATCTATTTGCTTAGCTGACTTAGTTTTAATTAACTAATTAGTCAATTAATTTTAAAGTATCAAATAAATGCTGTTAATGGTGTTAATGCATTCACCCACAATGCTCCCAGGTGCTCACAGACTTTGGTTCACTCACAAGACATGTGCACACACATATACATCCACATGCATATATGTATATGCACATTTGTGTGCACATACATATATGCACACACTTGCATACAAACTTATGTACAAACACATATACATGCACACACATATACAGCTACGTGCCCTCCTCACACATGGACACACACACACACACACACACACAAACACACAAACACACACACACACACGCACACACACATCAAACAAGCAGACAAACTTGCTTGATATTTCTTGTCTAATGAGGCCACACAGAAATTTGGGAAAGGTTTAGTGTGCATTTATATACTTCTGAACTCAGAATCCCAGTCATGTTTCTTCCACTCTCATAGCTGTCTAAAATATGAGAAAACTCAACAGTATTAATCTATTTTGATATGTCCTTTTAATGTTATCATGGAAAGATTACTAAAAAGCAACAAGCTATCCATAGCCATATCTTAATAGTTTAACCTCAGCTATGCACAGATATTCATTGTTACTGACTAATGTATTTGTATATGATATAAAAGTCAAATCTATGCCTAATTTTATAAATATACTTTTATTATATTTTTATTTGTTTTCCTGTAATGCTATGATGCTTTCTTCATTAACATTTAGTACAGAAAATCTGAGGTGCATAGCCCTACTGTTTTTTAAAATCCATGAGGTTACTAAGAGGGATACTATTCCTGATCCATTATGCTTCACTCAGCCACGGTGCTATTGCCTCGTGGTATATAATAGTTCCTAAAGAACGATTTTATAGGACATAATCTACAGCAGTCACTGAAGTGGAGGCAAATTTAAGTCCTTTGCTAGGTTCACATTGTGAGGTTGTTTCCTATTCATGTGGTATTTTAAAATGAAGTATCATATTTCCTTGAATGTTCCGAGCAAAGTGTATGTTTGTCTTTATATATGTATTTCACTTTTGTGGACAGAGATTTCTGGGGAAGCAAATCTTCCTGGTTTCCTGTAATATAGGTGAGTTTCTTTCCAACAAGGAATTATCAACTGTGTCAGTTGAAAACAGGGAAATAGGAAACTCACCTGCAAGTTTCTGTCAGGCACATTTACTATGTCATATATGGGACTCACAGCTCATGTCCATGAGTTAATTTTATAGTAGGTCTTCACTGCTCATATCATAATCTATTTAATTATTACCATTAGTAATTTAATAATTTTTATTCTAGATAAAATTTTTATATACATATTTTATTTATAGTTTGACTGTTTTGATGAGTTGGAAATATCATATTTAGAAATGTTTTGAAACTTCACCACAGATTTTGAAGAATTTAGGTTCTGTAAATTTCAAACTCTTTTGTATTTTGATTTTTCAGATTGCATTTTCACAACACAATACAATCATGGATCTCGTGCAGTTTTTTGTCACCTTCTTCAGGTAATTGGGCTTTTGCTGACTTTCACCTCATTACCTCTGTGTGTGAGCATGCTTGTGTGTGTGTGTGTGTGTGTGTGTGTGTGTGGGCGTGTGTATGTGTATGTGTGTGTGTGCATATGTACGTGTGTGTGTGCACATGTGTTTGTGTTCCTGCATATGTATGTGTGCTTGTGTACATATATTCATCTATCTATTTGTCCATTACTTGTCTTACTAATTCTGTTTCTGGAATGTATATTGTCTGTGCCCTGTAGAGCAGGTGGGTTATATTTGCAGTGTAATTGTGTAAAGCCTTTTATACTGCTTTGTGTCCAGTAGGAAGATGGAAAGTTTGCAGTCTTCTTTCACATAAATAATTCAAACTACTTTAATTAATGAAATTAATAACAATACTTCGTGGATTAGTTAAAATTTGAATTACTTCAGTTCTTTATTGACTATCATGTGTGCTTAGTGATGCACCAATGTGTGGTGAATAAGAAAACATAATTTCTGCCTTGAAGAAGTTTTTAATCTAGAAGTAGTATAAATGCTTATGCATAGAGTCAAGTTCCCAGATCTTTAGTTATGGTACATATCAAAGTAAGTTCTTAAGATAAAAAGAATTCTAAACTTAAGCAACTTTGGAAAATGCTATTTATTATAATGTTACACAGCCATCTATGAAGAGTTGATTTTTTTACATTGATATTACCTTTTCTGTAGCTGATTGACATGTCTGTCTTAGAGAGAGGATGGCATTCTTCATTCAAGAAACATGCAAAACTGCAAGGAATCTTGTTTTTATTCACATGGTTTTAAGTGAAGAGGCACTGGCTGGGGGAAGAGTCTGTTGCAGATAGAGTATCTGTGCTATAAGACCATAATGAGTTATTTTGTAAACATTGAACTGCTCAGTGATGTCCTCTAGGAATTTGTGCAAATTAGACAAATATGGCTTCTCTGATGAGATGCTGCCCACACCCTGCCTACAACATCAACAGACTGAAGAAGGAACTTCCCTTCACCACCAGCTTGTCTGGATCATTTTACCATTAGTTCTTGTTCCCACACACCTGGAGTCCTTTTATGGTTTCTTGTCTGGGCTCCCTCACAGTTCTGTGCTCTTGCATCTTCTGCACTGGAGTTCGCAAATATTTTCTATTAAAAGACCAGTAGTAAACTTTTCAAATATTATGTGCATTCAGTATTCTTGCATCTATGCAGCATGTTTGCTGTGGAGCCAAAGGCCATATGGAAATTCATGGGAGTGGTAGTGATCCAAGAAAACATCTGTGGATGAATTGAGTCTGTGAACCTGATTTTTCCAGTTCTTGAGCTAGCTCATCCCTGAACAATAACTGGAAGCATCTCTGGAGATGGTGCTCTCTGTCATTTACTAACTGTAATCGACCTGCAATCTGTCCAGTGCAATCTCTCCTGATTCATCTATAGAACCGCCCATACCAGGTCTGATCTCTCATGTCCACCTGCCAGACAAGGTTTTAAATCCTTTCTTTCACTTTTCGCCTTCTCTGTACTACTTTTCAAAGTCTTTGTGATGTTAGTTGCTTTGCTCTGACAAGCAGCATGTTTTTGTGTCTGGAGTAATAGAAATGCTTTAGCATTTAAAACCATCTGCATATTCACCTCTTCCAGGTGCAGGAAGTTCATTCATGCTTTCAACCTTTCTCCTAAAGGTTAAACTTGGAGAAGCATCTTAAAATATGCATGCTTTATGATTTTGTTGTTTAGAATATAATGAATTTTACAGATAGTAACTATATTTTTAGAGAACACTAAAAATTGCAATTGAATGAGCATTATTTAATGCATTAAAATTTAAACACTTAATTCAAAATAGTATGGATTATGATATACTAGAAATTTCAGTTATCTGTGAAAATTCACAGTGGAATGAATATACATGCAAATTATTTAAATATTCATGGTTTGGAGCTTCTGAATTTGTGTACATATATTTAAATTCAGGGGCAAAAGAAAGCTAGTTCAATGCATATTGTATATTAGTGATGACTCCCTTTATTAGGTTGCCATTATAGACAAAGTGAATTAAAATATTCTAATCTTTGTGTGATCAAATATGTTTGATAGGTTCTTTGTCATTTAAATTTCTTCTAGTAGTGAAATGTAAATTAGTATTTTAAAATCATCTCATTGTTAGGGAAATGCATAAACAGAATATTTTGAAGTTCATCAACTTACTTTTTTTGAAGGCTACCATTAAATTTCAAACAAGTTCCTGTTCATGAAAATCCTTGTCCGAGCAGCCCCACTCTGCTGCAGTTTGGGACTAGCCTGTCGGCACTGGTTTGCACTGGGTCAGCCTGTGAATGGGTCAGTTTGGTCAGTGTGCTGGGGACACTTTGCAAACCCTGTATCATGAGGGTGTTTTGTTTTTGTTACTTTCTTATTCTGGAGAGTCTGGTGACAAATGCACCTAGGCCAGTACCAGGGAGATTATTTATAGACATGGCTTGGTTCTGATCATAGCTCTTTGTGCCATTGTAAGTAGGTTACCCAGCTCCTCCAAAACTAGGATCTAAGGATTTTCCTTATTGCTGTTGGGGAATGTGATAAAATATTTTAGTAAATGACTAGTGCTCTCTTCTGACATGTGGGCAGACATGGGGGCAGAACATAATACATAAGAAATAAATATTAAAAAAGAAATAAAATTTTTTTAAAAATATTTTTTTCTGTCATGTGAAATGGAATAAAATTTTTTTAACCTGAAAATTTTGTATTATTTAAGAAAACATGCTAAATGGAAATATGGCAGGCACATTTTTAATGCTGCCACTAATATATATTGTCCACAGGGTGTGGCTAATGTCTGAACCAGATTGTAGGTCTCTTGGATGTTGTCAAAGGAAGCAAGATGAGAATGCTGCACTGGGCAAACCACCTGGCTAAGCATAGATGATGTAGCGAAAAATCATGGATTGAACAGGTGTGGGAGGGGCATGGTCTGCAAAGACGAGACAAAAACAAAACAAAGACAAGACAAAAACAAAGATTCTAACAAAATAAACCTTATTTAATACATACCTCTTAATAACGAGTTTTTACCATAATAGATAATAATTATAGGCTACTGTAAATGAAAGACCTAGTCAGTAATATACCTGAACTACTGACCAGGATTTTCTATAAAATTAAGCCTCTGAGCCAATTATGTGGGAAGCAATTGCATGTATGTATGTATATCCAGAATATCCCTGGTGCCCATCAAGGTCAGAAGAGAGCATGGGATCCCTTGGAATTGAAGTCATACATAGACAGTTGTGTTCCACCATATAGGAGCAAGGAATCAAACCTGGGTTCTCTAGAAGATCAGCCATCTCTTTAGCCCTAGGGCACAGCTTCTTATAAATCATCACAATCTCTAAGGACCATAATTTTTTTTTCATAATTTTGCTAATTTAATTTTGATAATTCTGGCTCCTAGATTTGGCAGTGAATAAATGATATCCTATTATTTTGGAGACACATCACATCATGGTGGTAACAATCCTAGTCCTCTGGCTGTCTTTCTCCTTTTTAGCTCTGGTCTGCAGAAGAAAGCCAACACACTTCTTCTCACATTCATGACTAACTCACCAGCATATACGCATTTGCTGTGGTGGACTGTGTGGCCTTTCGGCCTGTCTGTGGCCCATGACTGCTTGATGGTTCTTCTGTCTTACAGAGTGATCTCTTCCAGTGTACTCTGCTTTGATATGCTCTTTCCTTTTCTTCCTCCCTCAGGGCGCCTCATGTGGTTCAGTTTTGCCCTACACATCTCGTTCCTTTTTCCAAGACTTCGAGCCTCATCATCCTGTTGTGGTATCCCATGATGTCCTGAGTCAGACTTTACAGTACACCTGTTTCTGAAAAGTTTCAATGAAATCTGTGGATTTCTATTCATCTAATTTCTATATTTCTCTCTTTCAGATAACTTTTCAAATCTAAGTCTTCCTGTGTTTTTGTTGCTTTTGGAAAAACATTTAAGGCAATTATTGTACCTATTTCAACTCTGACTCTCTGTCTCAGATGAGCAATGCTATTGCTTTAACTTTATTAAACAAGTGTTCATAGGACCTAGCCATGACAGTTTATGAGGCCAGGTGTCTCAGCAAGCAGAGAGCCTGGATAACTTCCAGCATGACACAGTGCTGCTTACTCCTGCGGTGAAGGGCAGAAGAGCCAGCATCACAGAAGCGTCAGAGCGATTGCTATTCCTGTCTCAGTCTTCCCATCCCTGAGGCAGAAGTGTTTTGACTAAGTTTCCCATCATTCTTTGGGCACCAGCATTGCAGTCATTAGGTCATCAGCCTATTGCTCATCTGTATTCTGACTGTTGTCTTTGGCCGATAGTGCTGACCTTCTCCCTCAGTGTCCCACTGAAGGTCTCAGTACTGTATAACTGTAATCACTCATTACACCCTTTTAAAGGTATTCTTACTCGCTTCTTTCTTAAATGCCTAAATCGCTTGGAGCTCCAACAGCCTTCATCAAAACTCTTTTCAATCTATTCGTGGTAAAATCTACAGCAAAGTAAGCCTTCTGCCAGAAAACATACTTGCTGTGTGAACTAGCATGGATGAGTACCTCCCTAACCTGTAAAGCAGGAGTGAGTTTGTTCCAAGGTCCCTTCTCACCTTCTACTTTCTCACAAATTGTTTGAGAAGGAGATGCCAAGCAAAAGATTTTTAGATGAAAGTCTCAGAAAGGAAACGAGAGGGTGTAGTGGTGATGGTGTGCATGCGTGCGTACGTGTGTGCATGCATGTATGCCTGTGTGTGTGTGTGTGTGTGTGTGTGTGTGTGTGTGGTGTTTCGTTCCACTACAATTGATTGGTCTATGTAAAAAGGAAGGCTCTATTAGAGGTCCTTTCTGCATTTGTTGAGATGGTCATGTGAATTATGTCTTTGAGATGATTAATATGACATATTCCAATTGCTGATTTCCATTTGGTGAACTGTCGTTGAATGCCTTAAAGTGATGTTTGGGGCCCTCATTCTTGGGTTACATCAGAAGCAGGCACACCTCTGGGAGGTCCTTTTTCTGTAGAGGTGCACACGCAGACCGTCTTGGGATCCTCTCTTCCAGACTCCACCTCCCTGAGCACTGTGCAGTTCTGACTCAAAGCTTATTTCCCTATTTCGAGGTCTTCTGTAGGCCATGACATTCCCTCTGGATTCAGAGTGTGAGGGCAGAGCAGAGACTTTTGTCTGTAGGGTTATCAAGCTGCCAGCTCAGTAGTATTTCATCTTACGATATTATTTCTCCATTGATCAGTTGATAAATATTTCAGCTTCCTCATTATAGCTATTTTGAATAATGTTGCTATAAACATTTGTTTATAACTTTATGTACTCTAGTTTATAATCAGAGTTATTTGTCTCAGATCATTTCAAATGGTTCCTGAAGGTGTCCTGCCTTGCTATATTATCAGCAAGGATGAGAAGTCTCTAAGAACTGTATTTTTTCTCTGGCCTCACCACCATGAGTCATTGTCTTTATCTGTTTAAGTTACATCTATGTTACTGAGTACAGAGTGGGGAGAGATGCAGATTAAAGTTTTAAGTAGAAGAATCTTAATTCAAAAGCAAAACCTAAAACCACTCAAGCATTAGGAAAACAAGTGGAGCAGCAGAGCTGCCCTTCGAGGTGATGACCATACAGGGTTAATGTAGTCACTGAGATCTGAGGATAAAGGCACATGACCATGCTGTTTATAACAGTTTTTAAAAAGGAAAAAAAGAAAAAAGAAGTAATGTGCATCTTCAAAGGAGAAGAAATAAACATAAATCATCAATGTTTTGATGACCCAGAAGTATTTGACAGGATTCTAAGCTAACAGACAAACCTAACAGAGCAAGGACAGAGAGTGTTGTTGTAAAGGATAATCCATGTTTCTGCACTGAGTTCAGATGAGAGTTATAGTCATGTTGATGTAAATGAGACCTGGGGCTCTGGACATCCCTAGGTAGAATCCATAAACAAACACTTATTGTACTGGAAATTGACCCTGGAATTTTCTCCCTGGCCTCCTTAAGGAAGAAAACAGATGGTTATGCTCTGTTGGCTCTTATAAATCAGTGTATTTAATATGATGGGAATAAACTGTTGACAGTGTGCTTTATAGTGATTTAAACCCAACATCCCACGTATTACCCACAGTGCTGAAGCTGAGAGTTCTAATGCCAGAAGGGAGCGTTCTCCCAGCGACTTCACGCTTGCCCTAAGCCAGCATGCTGTGCAGACAGTCAGCCTCTTTTCCAGCAGAGCCCAGGTCTGTCAGGCCCTGCTTTGTTCTGGGTCAGTCACACTGTGCTCTTCACAGTGTGGGTGCCTCAGTCCACCACACCTTACAGCGAGTCTCACTCCATGGCTCACCACATTACTTATGAAGCAGCCGCCTTTAGCTCTCTCCTTAATCTCCTGCCATTCCTAATTCTACCTTCCATAATTGCGTTGTATTCAAAGGTGCACAAATAATTTTTCAGACATGAGTTAAATTACATACCCTGTTTATTTAAAACTTTCACATTTAAGATCATTAGGTGGCTTCACGTTCTTCTGTGACATGATCCAGTGACTGATTTCACCTCATGTCATCAGCCCTGATTTCAGTGGCCTCGGTGGGTCTGAGCGTCTGTTACTTCTCTTCCCCATCGGTTTTTTATTTGCTTTCTTCTGAGTATATTCATTTTTATTTTAAGTTAGGTGCTGTACAATTCATTTTCTGGTGAGGACTCCATCACTGGGCTGCTGCTTTCTGGCCAGCTCTCTTCTTATCCAGACTGACCTGCTCTTTGTCCCTTGCTTTACTCAGCTATTTTAATGGCTTTCCCCCTGAGCATATTTCAGTTGAGATTTGTCCAGGTTGTTTGTGTTTCTATCAGTAGCCTGTTATGTTCAATTTTGGATTTAGGATTTTGTTTATGGACATATACAATTTATCATGCACTGAGCGATAGAGGCTATGTTTTCTGGCAATTATGAATAATGTATCAGGGACCAAGATGTGTTCGTTATGTTTTATATGGAGAACCATTTTTATTCCTCTAGGATGGCTTCTTAGAGCTAGTATTGCAGGTCAGTTATAGGTACATTTATCTTCACATACTTGCTGTCATTCAGTATCTTTTCCTATCACATTACAAAGCAAGGAGGCTTCATGTGTTTCACATCTTACTTGTGCTTGGCTCTGACACATCCAGCCAGCCAGCCAGTCAGACAAACAGACAGATACATACACAAGCACACCCTGAGCATGTATATGATAGATATGTGATGGTATACACATCCACAGAGTATATGATAGCTATATGATCACACTCACAGAGAACATGTATATGATAGATGGGTGATGACATCATATGATTTCATTTACATTGTCTAATTGGTGATACTGTATAAACCACTGGTAATTTCTCTTGTTCTTATTTGTTGTTCTTTTATCTTCTTGGAGGAAGTACTTTTCAAATCTTTTGCCTATCTTTTGTTCATTTACTTTCATTTTCTTATTGTTGTAATAAGAATTATATATTTGTAATATAAATTATATATTTGAAAGATAACTCTTTCCCAGATATATTGTCTACAAAGATTTATGTCTTTGGATTGCCTTTTATTCTCTTAATAGTACCTTTTATAGATTTTTTTAAAAGTTAACATTTTTGTAAAATTCAAAGTAAGTTTTTTAAATTATGTTTTTAGTGTTATAACAAAAGCCTTCTCAATTCAGTTCTTCTCAATTCAAGCTCTCTTAGGGCTTTGTACTTTTATTTTGCATATTTACGGTTATGTTTTTTTGTCAGCCATTGTTGTAATTGTTGTTTTTTATTGAAATTTTGCTAAAGTTTATTATTTTATATGCAACTTTAAAATTATTATAGCATGACTTGTTGAAAAGTCTGGGCTTGGGGCTGGAGAGATGGCTCAGAGGTTAAGAACACTGACTGTTCTTCTGGAGGACCTGAGTTCAATTCCCAGCAACGACATGGTGGCTCACAAACATCTATAATGACAACTGGTATCAACATCTGTATACTGTATACATATTAAATAAATAAATTAAAAAAAGAAAAGTCTAGGCATTCAACATATATGGGGCTCTGCTCTCAGGACACCATTCTTAGTTTCCCACCAACCAAAACAGAACTCACTGTGAAATTTTGTTGTTACCTCTATGGCTGAAAATTATACTATTTAAGGAGGTCAGCAGGCAGAGCAGAGAGGAAGAATAGACTTTAAAATATGGTTAAGCTGACTGGAAGGTTGCTAGTTTTCCTTGGACTCTCCTCTGTCCTAAACATAGTGAAGTCTCAACATGAACATGATTCCCACATCCTAGCACATGACTGTGACATTGCCCAGACTGTGACACTGTTTGCCATTGCACAGTACATGACAGTGGTTACCATCACCCACACATGATGGTTTATCATCACCCACACATGATAGTGGTTACCATCACCCACACATGATGGTTTATCATCGCCCACAAATGATAGTGGTTACCATCAGCCACACATGACAGTGGTTACCATCACCCACACATGACAGTGCTTGCCATCACCCACCCATGGTCGTGGTTACCATCACCCACACATGACAGTGGTTACCATCACCCACACATGATGGTTTATCATCACCCACACATGGCAGTGGTTACCATCACCCACACATGATGGTTACCATCACCCACACATGACCATGGTTACCATCACCCACACATGACCATGGTTACCAGCACCCACACATGGCTCACCCACACATGACTGGTTACCATCACCCACATATGTCAGTGGTTACCATCACCCACACATGACTGGTTACCATCACCCACACATGGCAGTGGTTACCATCACCCACACATGGCAGTGGTTACCATCACCCACACATGACAGTGGTTACCATCACCCACACATGATGGTTTATCATCACCCACACATGGCAGTGGTTACCATCACCCACACATGGCAGTGGTTACCATCACCCACACATGGCAGTGGTTACCATCACCCACACATGGCAGTGGTTACCATCATCCAAACATGACAGTGGTTACCATCACCCACACATGATGGTTTATCATCACCCACACATGGCAGTGGTTACCATCACCCACACATGGCCGTAGTACCATCATCCACACATGGCCATGGTTACCATCACCCATACATGGCAGTGGTACCATCACCCACACATGATGGTTTATCATCACCCACACATGACAGTGGTACCATCATCCACACATGACAGTGGTTACCATCACCCACACATGATGGTTTATCATCACCCACACATGGCAGTGGTTACCATCACCCACACATGGCCGTGGTACCATCATCCACACATGGCCATGGTTACCATTACCCATATATGGCAGTGGTACCATCACCCACACAGGATGGTTTATCATCACCCACACATGACAGTGGTACCATCACCCACACATGGCCGTGGTTACCATCATCCACATATGGCCGTGGTACCATCACCCACACATAACAGTGGTTACCATCACCCAACTTGGGAACATCCCCAATTCTAACTTACGGAAGGGAAACACTTAAAAGTCAGTGTGAGTGGGAACATCCTCTTCAATTTTTTGATTTTATTTAATTTTTTAAAGATTTTTTTTATGATTTTGTTTTTCACTTTTTGAGATTATGTTGTAATTATATCATTTCCCTTTATTTCTTTTCTCCATATCCTCCCATGTATACTTCTAACTCTCTTTCACATTCATACCTCCTTTTTCATTAATTGTTGTGTTATGCATATTTGTATATGTAGTTACTACCTAAACATAACCTGCTCAGACCACATAATGTTACCGTACATGTGTTTTCAGGGCCAACCATCTACTCTTGGATAACCAGTTGGTGTGCTCTTTTTTTTGTGGAAGACAATTTCTCTTTCTCTCAGTATCCATTGACTGTAGTTCATCACTGCTGGGCCAGTGAGATGCCTCTGCAATGACGGGAGCTTGCCACCAGGTCTTGCCACCTCAGTTCTGTTCCCAGGGTCCTCTTGAAAGAGGGAAAAATGCAACACCTTCAGATTTTCATCTGTTCTCTACATGTGAACCTGATCTCTCTCTCTCTCTCTCTCTCTCTCTCTCTCTCTCTCTCTCTCTCTCTCTCTCACACACACACACACACACACACACCTATTTTCTTAATGATTGCTTTCATTAGTGATTCTGTATTTAAGACACTTTTGGTATGGAAAGGTCATTTGAGGCATATTGCATCTTCTTCCCTCACTGTAGATACCCATGCTGTCTGAATTATGTGTTAGATCTGTCTGTGAGAACTGTTGCTTTGGGTAAAGCTGTGTGTAAAGCTCCAGGTCTGACAGATGGAGTCTCCAATCACAGTGTCAGTCAATAATGCCCAGTGGTGGATGGGGTCCATCATTCAGACAATTAACCACGTGGCTCAGACACTGGGAAGGTTCACGACTTCTGACAATGGCCACACTGTCTGCAAACCTTCCAAATCAAAATGGTTCATTTTATGAGAGAGAGAGAGAGAGAGAGAGAGAGAGAGAGAGAGAGAGAGGGCGGGCAGAGAGAATATGTGTGTTTGTGTGTTGTCTTTCCATCTGTTTGTCCCTCTGTCCCATATTCCAATGCCTATCTGACAGCAGCAGAGCTCATGTGATCTAGTATCAGGAACTTAAGTTATAGGCAGTTATAAACCACCTGATATTGGTGCTAAAGAACCATCCTCTGCAAAAGCAGTAAGTGCTCTTATTCACTGAGCCATCTTTTCGGCTCCTCCCAGTTTTTATCTTTTCCACAGTTTCTCCATCCAGTTAATCACACAGCGAGAACAGTAGCAGTTGGGAGTGGATAGCTGTGGGAGGGAGCCGGATTCTAAAGGAGAGGAGTCAGGCTCAGTGCATGGCTATAGAGGGCTGTGTGATACCCACTACAGTCTTTCTGTCCTCCCCTAGCAGACCAGGGGAGATTATGAACAGGGACAGTTGCTGGTCAGATGTAGAAAGGTGGATCCTAGGGAACCATAAAGAACTAGGAGGTAACACAGAAAAGCCGTCCTACCCAGTTGTCTGAGAACTCCTAGACAGATTCTTGAGTCAGTCTGATGCCAGTTAGAAAAGCAGAGGTTCAGACTGAGCAGGGAGAGCCCTGTGCCCTCCACACAGCATTCATAGCATTGTACACAGAGCCCATGAGTAGCAGAAACAAAATGTTATTAAGAATAGTAATATTATGTATAGGGCATAAACAAAGCCTGTGAATTAAAGGTAGCAAAAGAAAGATAAATAACTGTGAGATAACTAAGAGGAACTTAGAGGGTGTCTCTGATTGAAGTGACTATTCTTTTATTGTCATGTCCAGAACTGTCAGGGTTGATTACTTTATCATCAGGTTCCAGGTCTGTGTCCAGTGGATGAGAAAAAAATGACATCTGACCAACTGTCTCATCTAAACATACAAATAAACTTTAAAAGGCAGTAAAATCAATAAAGACTCTCTGCCATCCAGGAGTTCTTTATAATCTGAGAGTGGGAAAGTTTCCTTAAATAGTACACAAAAGTACTACAAAAGTTATGCTGAATGTTTATCTGAAGACTTTTATCATGCAACTTCAAATCTAGTCATGATGTGTCATAGTTGTCTCTATGTAAAGGGATGGTTGTTCTGGGTAGTACAGAGATCATGGCTCAATGAACTCACGACTCAATTTAAGTCTGAAAACAGACCCCACCATGAAGATACTGAACGTATAATTTATTAAAGATTATATTCAGTAGATAATTCAATAGATAATAGGAATTTATTCAACCTAAACGTATTGAGGACTTTGAATTAAACTACAGTGACTGAGAGCAAGTATAATCAAAAGGCAGATGATGCTTTGTGATGCCAAGTATATGAAACCAGAAACCCTTTAGGTGCCTGAAAGCTAAGGCAGGACTGAGGAAATACAGATGTTGCATCCTGGTGCTGTAGTCAAGTATACTGACTGAATTACCTCAAACCAAAACCACTCATTTAAGGGAATTTATGTTATGTAGCCTCAACTGATTATCCCAAATGGTCTAAAAGGGTAGACTGAGCTATGTAATAATGTAGAAACATGAAAAAGAGCAAGGAATATTATAGGAACAGTGTAGACAACAGAATATTGTATGAAAGAAAGTAAACTACACATTAGGATTTCATTTTTACAAAGTTCAGAAAAGAGCAGCTAAGCTTTGATGGGACTGGAGCAGGTGAGGATGGGGTCACCTGTTTATGTGGGTGGTGGTTACCTGTGCACATTGTTTGATAATTTGGTAGCTGTATGGTTTTTCTCTTGTTACATTACATAACATTGGTTTGAAAAAGGCACATACTTGTTCTAAAATACCAAAGGGATTCTTTATAGTGCCTAGTTTCATATGATATAATTCTAAACCAACCCAGTATAGAAAAAAAAAAACTGAACATTTATCTGTGTCACCTTTTGCACAAGCTTGAATTACTAGATTTCACCCAGATTAATAGCAGTCAAGGCACATTAATACCATCTATGTTAGCCTTCGTGTCCCCAGCTAGTTGAGGCTTCACAGTACTTACTCTTCCAAAATGCCCTGCAGATGTGTAAATTCCTTATTTTCTGGAGATTTCATTGTGTTTCTTCATGGATTTGAAAGTGATTTATTGTACCTTATGGATACTTGCCCTGTCTTCATGTAGCTTTCAACACTGCTACCTAGCAATGGTTTGATTTGAATGAGAATGATCCCTCATCAGCTTCATGGTGGACTAAAGCAACTTAGTGTTGTAAAAAGTTTCCCGGGGCCCTTTTGGGCCTGAGGTTTGGAACCTGCCCATGGCGGCTTTTGTCTCCCAAAGAAATGAATCAGACACTCATGTTAACTTCATACTGTTTGGCCTATGTCTCAAGCACATTACTAGCTAGCTCTTTCATATTAATTCAACCCATTTCTACTAATCTACCCTCCACGTGGCCAAGCCCTCCGCTCAACTGGATTCCTTACATGCTTATTCTTTAGGGGTTGGATGGAGACTAACTCCACCCTCTTCTACCTGTCTGTCCTCTGATCCTCCACCCACTTCTACAGCGCTCCACATTGGCCAAACCAGTTACTTTATTTACATCATACAGAGAACATTTCCACCACAACTTAGTACAACTTTAATGATTGATTAGGAGTGGGTATACCTGCCAGGGTGCTGTGCCATTGGAACATCTTCTTATGAGGTTAAAAAAAAGTCTGAGAATAAAAGCTGATTTACAACAAAAAGTATATTCTAGACATTCCTATCTTTTATCTACCAGTGTTGTCTATCTATCTGTCTGAATCCTAGATCAGAAACATTTGGGCTTGATCTGCCTTAGGTCACAACAGTCTAGGTGTCTTTAAGGACACCTCATAGATCATAGATCATAGATTGCCTCATAGATCTGAAAGCTCAACAGATTATGGTGCCAGCCCTCTGTATCTGATGTGGAACCTTGAGCCTTGAGGAAGAGTGCTGCAGATGGCTGGCTTCTTGTTCTTAACTTTTTGGCTTTTCTTCCATGCTATGTAAAGCAAGGCTTGTGTGCATGTGTGTGTGTGTGCGCGTGTGTGTGTGTGTGTGCGCGCGCGCGTGCGTGCGTGCGTGCGTGCGTGCGTGCGTGCGTGCGTGCGTGTGTGTGTGTGTGTGTGTGTGTGTAACTTGTCTGGTTTCTTTTCTTATGAGAACTTTATGCAAACTTACACATACCTGGCAAGAGGGAATTGGCCTCTTTCAATTGGCTTGTGGCCACTTCCTTGAAACATTGTCTTAATTGCTAACTAATGCGAGAGTCCAGCTCACCTTGGATGGTTCATCCCTAGGCAGGTAGGCCTGGGTGTATAACAAAGGTAGCTAAGGAGGCTGTAGGCTGTGTTCCTCCATGATCCATGCTTTGGTTCTCACCTCAAGGTTCCTGCCTTGGCTTCACTCCATGTTGGACTGTAAACTGTAAGCCAGTTAAACCCTTTCTTCCCGCTTACATTTGATCATGGTTTTTACCAACAGAAAAGAAACTAGACAGACATTGATCTTATCTTGTTGGAGTCTCTACTTTATAGAATATAGTTAAACTTAAGTCCCTTCTTGAGGGCTTTGATGTTAACTTTTTTTGGGAGTTAACAAATATCCCCTTAGCCCTAATAGGGTGGCAGTGACAGACCCAGTTATGATTGCCCTCATTTTTGTGGCCAACTGGTGAGTTTATTTGGGGACTGCTACAGGAGCATGGAAGCTAGTGAAAAAAATTCTCCTTGTCAACATTAGCACTTACCTAAGCTAGGGTAGGTGTCAGGTTGGATAAGCCTCTTTCCCCAGGTAGCTGTTACCTGCCTGTATAATCTTGATGAAAGACACTCTCCTATGAATTTCTCTCTGCCTATGACAGAGATTAATGGGATCAATCTTATGGGTCTCCTGATGACTATATAGTTAAGTTCATAATGGGAAGTATATTTAAGACTCATGTTTTTATACCATTTTCATTTAGCTTTTTTATTACTTGTATTTGAAATTATCTTGTATATTATCTTAATATACAGGTAGTTATATATCTCTATTGAAAAATGCTTGAGAACCATCCATTTTTAAATGTTTTCTTTCTTTTTTCTTTTTTCTTTCTATTTCTTTATTTTTAATTAATTAATTAATTAATTTATTTTTTAAGGATAAGACATGATTGGCAAATTATTAACCAAGTTAAACAAAAAAGGGAAGACCTACTTCTATAAAACTAGAAATTGAAAGACAAACATTCTAACAGATATAAATGAAATTTGAGAAAATCATAAGGATGCACATTATAAATTTGTTTCAATAAATTGAAGAATCTGAAAAAAACTGGTGATTTTTTTAGGTAGCAAAATTAAACGTAAATTCAATGACTGATTTTAACAAATGCATACTTTGTAACCTACTTGAAATACTAATAAACTACTCCATACTAAAAGTAGAAAACAGCAATAATAGAAACAAACACAAGAAAATATGGACTTACTAAAGAATTCTACTATAACTTAAAAAACTAAGACAAATACATATCATATAATTCCATAAAACTTAAAAAAAAATAAACAAAGTCTTTAAAAGTTACCAAGCCAATGAAACCCTGATATTAATCATAGTATTTCTTTTTTGTTTTTTAATTTATATATATGTAAATATATGTATATATATATAATTTGGTATTTTTACATGATGCACTCCATCAAACTCAGTGATCAGACCTCTCAGAATCATACCCACTCTTATGATCTCCCCATTTACAAAACCTCCCATTCATGCTGCTCATTTGCTTACTGAAGCGTAATTAAACTCCCTGTAGCCAGACCCTTAAGAAAACAATTCTTTCCTCACCCACACCTCTGCCAGAGGCCATCAATGTAGAAGTGAGGTATTGTGTCATTTAGGTATGTTCTAGCTTTGAGTTCTTGTGTACAATGACATCTCTCTCTTTTTATTTTTATTTTTTTTAAAGTCCACTAGTGAGTGAGTACATTCCCTGCTTCTCTTTCTGAGATTGTGATACTTCGTTCAGGAGATTATTCTCCACATCCATCCATTTGCCTGCAAATTTTAGAATATCACTTTTTTTTTTTTTTTTTTTTATTGCTGAGTAGTACTCCATTGTGTAGATGTTCCTCAGTTGAGAGACATCTAGGTTGTTTCCAGGTTCTTGCCTTTACAAATAATGCTTCTATGAACATAGTTGAGCTAATGCTTTTGGAGTGTGAATGTGCATCTTTAGAGTATATGCCTAAGATCCAGGTATTGCTGGATCCTTGGGGAGATCGATTCCCAGTTTTTTGAGAAACTGCCATATTGCATTCCAGAGTGGCTGAATAAACTTACACTCCCACCAACAATGGAGGAGTGTTCCCCTTGCTTCACATGCTCTCTAGCATAGGCTGTAATCTGTGTCTTTTATCTTATCCATTCTGACAGATGTAAGGTGGTCTCTCAAAGTTGTTTTGATTTGCATTTCTCTGATGGCTAAAGATGTTGAGTACTTTTTCATGTGCCTTTCAGCCATTTGTAATTTTTCTTTTGAGAAATTCCTTTTTTAGTTCTGAACCCTATTTTTTTAATTGTGTTATTAAGGGTTTTGGGCTCTAGTTTCTTGAGTTCTCTATATATTTTAGAGATCAATCCTCTGTCACTTGTATGGTTGGTAAAAATCTTTTTCCCATTCTGTAGGCTGTCGTTTTGTCTTATTGACTATGTCCTTGGCCTTACATAAGTTTCTCAGTTTCAGGAGGTCCCACTTATTGATTGTTGTTCTTAGTGTCTGTGCTACTGGTGTTATATTAGGAAATGGCCACCTGTGCCAATGCATTGGAGGGTATTTCCCACCTTCTTTTCTATCAAGTTCTATGTAGCTGGGTTTATGTTGAGGTCTTTGATCCACTTGGATTTAAATTTTGTAGAAGGTGATAGGTTTGGATCTATTTGTATTTTTCTACACACTACCATCCAGTTATGCCAACACCATTTGTTGAAGATACTGTCTTTCTTCCATTGAATATTTATGGCCTCTTTGTCAATAATCAAGTGTTCATAGGTGTGTGGGTTAATGTCTGGGTCTTCAATTCAATTCCATTGTTCCACAAATCTGTTTTTATGCCAGTACCAAGTTGTTTTTATATTACAGTAGCTCTGTAGTATAATTTGAAGTCGGGGATGGTGATGCCTCCTTGAGGATCATGTGTAATGATATAGCTTGGTTATGGAACCCACATATAAACAAAACATTCATATGTTTTATATATTCCCAGTCCACTCATGTTTTGTCTATACTGTGTGACGTCAGCTGTGATATCTATCACTTGTTGGAGCAGGTCAGCACTTTAAAAGCTGGAGTTCTGGAGCCTTCACATTTCAGCTCAGTCCTTCTCTCCACAATCAGCCTGCCATACAAGCCAGTATCTATTGTAGTAAATATATTTAGATGTAATGAGGACTTATGGTCAGTAGGTGTCGCAGTTGTGTCGCAGTAGAGGTGTTTGAAGGGATTTTTTGGCAGTCTTTTTTTTTTTTTTTTTTTTAACAAATCTTATTGGCGTGTATTATATTGGCTCTATTTGATCTTTTAGATTTTTGTTTATTGATTGATTTTTTGCCCAGAGACCAGCGCTGTGCCTGGGGGCAAGTCTCAAAACAGCTGCTCGCTCTGCTCTGTGGCTGGGGGAACTTGGAGGGGCTCTGTGGAGTCAGCCCCACATTGGGCGCCAGATATTGTAGTAAATAATTTGTTGTGAGATATATATTAAGTAATATTTATTATCTAAATATCACTTATAGAAAAGGGTTTTGTTTGGGGGGAGAAAAGGGTGTGTGGAAGCAGTGTGTCGGAGAGTTTTTAATTGCCCGGTCGGCCGCTGATCTAGGAACCTCACGAGCGCTTGGCTTTTTTTCCCCAGCCTCCTCAGGCACTTTACTTTTGACTGCTTTTTAGTTGACCACGCCCTGCTCAGCCCTGGTAGTCCGACAGGCAGCTTCTGATTCTCCCTATAAGTATCCTGTGCAGTCTTTACAGTGAATGTATTGTTTCCCCTATGACTCATGTGGCTTTATTTAATCTTTAGCTCTTAGCAGATGGACAAATTGATAAACCCAAATTCTTTTTAATTTATTTGACATTACTGGTTTTGAATTGGTTTACTCTGTTAGCATTTTAGTTGCTGAGAATAAATTCTCATGTGTTAGGGAATTGACAAGTCACTGGAAGGTGTGTTTTGGAATATGACTTATTAAGGGAAGTTATTTTCAAAATACAGGAAAGTCCTCTATTTCAACACTATACTAGTTTTCAACGTGTTTTTGTAAAATACAAGAATAATGTATGCAAACTAATTTTTAAATATTTAATACATATTGTTTATGTTCAGTTAAGCTGCAATCTGTAAAGCAGGAGATTATTTCTCTTTTGTCACATCAGAGTTCCCTTTTTGCCCCTGGTCACTTGTTTCTGTGCAGGTTCTTATCATAACCTGAGTTCCTCTCTAGATCAGTGATTCTCAACCACAGGTCTTTCATGTCATATATGTACATTATGATTCATACAGTTGCACAGTCAGTTAATGAAGTATCAATGAAAATAAGTTTATGGTTGAGGGTCACCATAGCATGTATTAAAGGGTCACAGGATTAGGAAAGTTGACAATTACTGATCTAAAAGATACTGCCTGATGCCTCATAGTTTTATATTAGAAATTCTGTAAAAAAATCATCACTTTATAAAGGTTACAACTGAATCTCTCCCATAGCTTCCAGATTTTTCACATCATCTCCAGTTTGCATGATTTTTTTTATTAGTATTTCTATTACTACATTCATTCGAACATGCTGAACCCCTGAGACCCCACAGATTTTCTCCTCTCTCCCTGCCTGCCTCACCCTTCGCGGTTTTCCTCTCCTCCCTCTTTTCTCCTCTGTCTTCCCCTCCGTGCTCTATTCTTGTCTCTTTCCTCTCCTTTCTTCTCTCTCTTCTTGAAAGCCCACATATCTGCTCTCCTCAGTATCTATCCCCGATACTCACAGAAGCCATTTTATGAAGAAAGAAATCTCAAAAAATGTAGCCAGAACTGATGAATTGAAGGACACAGACCTTTCATGCTACCATTAAAACCTTTGCATTAATGACACAGAAAAGCTAATTTAAAGAGATAGACCAAAATATTTTGATCAATTAATGCAATCAAAGTATACTTCTCTTCATTCAAAAGGGGAAGGACAGAATCAGCATTCACAGCACTGCCCCGTGGAGATGCTTTCCAGAGAATTTAGGAACTATACATTCTGTTATTTCTATGGTTCTAGGGTCCGTCATCAAAGGTTAATGTAACACCATTCCTCTGTCTGCTGTCTGACAGGAGGAATTCTGTGGCAACTGTCGGGTATAAGCCCCTAATTCTCTTTTCTTCCTCCAAAGAAAGTGGCTACAAAGGCTTCATGTTTTATGTTGTTCTTAATTATCATAAAAGAGATTCTCTTTACTCGGGTCAAGGAATTTAAGTGAGAAGGAATTTAAATCTTCTAGGAGAAATCCAACATCTTCATCTTTAGTAATTCTGATTGTGCAACTGTTGTGGCATAAATACTATAATTTTCAGAACAGCAAATGGAATGCACTGTGGTATTCAAATTATGTTCAATGTAAATGATGTTTTCTATGGAAGCTGGTATCTACTACTGTAATTGTTCTTAAGGAAACAACAAAACCCAGATTAAGCTTGAAGAATGATAAGATTGGTTGGTTTTACATTTAACTGGAGTAAAATTACCAGGGGAAAGAACTTTTACATTAATACTCATGAAACGTAAGAAACTCAGTAGCATTCTTCATGCCTCAGAGCCTCATCATTACTTAAGTACAGGGCATTGCACAGGGCACATCAGAGTGCTTAGGCAATTATCAACAAGCACTGTGTACTTGGTCCATATTACTCAGCAATAGTACTCATTTTTATTCTGAGTCTTATCAATGAGTTCAGTTTGGAATGGCAAGCTTGTACTAAAATATTTATGGATAATTATGTTACTGAAATTAAATTGGACCTTTGATCCTAAATTAATAATTTTCAATACTTTTAACATTTATTTTACTGACTTGAGACTCATATGGAAGTAACTGAGATCCAGACAAAGCTTCTCAACTTAGACAATTTTGGCAGTTTGTGCTTATAAAATCCACCCCCTTCCCTGCCCTGCCCTGCCCCATGTGTGATGTATTTGTGTGTGAGTTGTATATTTTAAGTGGTTAAGCAATATCCCACAATACCAGTCATATGGTGACGATAAAATGCCCCATAGACATTTAAAAATATCTCCTTTAGGGTAAAACACACCTGGTTGGTAACTGCTCAGCCAGAGGGATCCAGGAAGAATTTTATTTAGATATATGAGAAGTTTCAGAATATATCAGCACTTTGATTCAGATTTACTGAGAGCAGAACTGGTATTAAGTGGTCTAAATGAGTATATTTTTTAATATGAGTTAAATAACAGTGGAAAGCATTGATTTGTGAGTTAGCAGTTTCTCAGATGAGTGTTTAATTAGGTAAATTGCATACTTAGTCATTCTCAGACTTTACCAGGCATTTCTTTTCTAGACCGGATTTTGAGTAAAATAATCTCTTAAATCCCTTTTAATGATAAGATGCTGTAATCTTGGCAGTACTAAAGTTACAGATTTGCAAAATTAATCTCTTGTTTGTCTCCCCCACCCTATCCCTGCCAGTATTGTGGTTAATCACAGGCTCATACACTCACTAATTAGGAAAAATGTCTTTCCACCAAGCTGTATGCCCAGACTGGAAATTTGTTTTTGAGGAAAGTAAAAGTGCAATTTTTTAACTGATATATTAGTTTAAAAAAAATACCAACTTACTCATTTTTATTATATGAGGATGGGGATGCCTGAATGCCTCAGCTACATGTGACAACAGGACAGTTCTCAAGAGTTAGTTTTCTCCTTTCATCATGAGGGGCTCTAGAGAGCCTTCTTGGAAGCCCTTTAAGCTGAATTTTAAGTGGTATCCTTAATGTAGCAAAGGAATCTCGAGTGTAATCAGTATTTCTTGATCTTACAATGGGTCAACAAGGATGTAAGAAACCAAATTAGGAGATTTCAGAGAATGAGTAGTTCACATTATCAGATGAGAAATTGGTCTGTTGATAAGATAAAGAACATTTAGTTAAGCTACAGGCAAAATTTAGTTGAAACAGTTTGTGGAATGTGTCCTTAAATGTTGTATGTTATATAGGTATCAGCCATTATCATGTTGGATAATTTTATTGCTATGCAAACCAAGGGGGGATAATTCATAAAGAAACAAGAGAGTTGATTTTGAAGAATTATTTTTGAAATATTTATTGTAAGTTCTTTTGTATATTTTAGTTTACCTTGTTATTTTTCTTTACTGCATATTTCAAGTGTATTTTGAACACAATTATCTGTGCTTTATTTTCTAGTTGTTTTTTATCCTTACTCTTGGTGGCTGCTGTGGTTTGGAAGATCAAACAGACTTGCTGGGCTTCTCGACGGAGAGAGGTAGTCATCGCATTATCTAATCTCTGTGAGGGTTTGAGCAGTTGTGGATCTCTGCTAACTTATACATATGCTCTTTCAAGTAGAGAGCCATCAAATCATTTTGCACATTAACATTGAACAGTTTTCTAATTTTAAAATCTTAGAGTTGAGCTGAGTGGTGGTGATGCCTTACACCTTTAATCCCAACATATGGGAAGCAGAGACAGGCAGATTTCTTGTGAGTTCCTGGCCAGTCTGATCTACAGAGCAAGTTCTAGGACAGCCAGGGCTACACAGAGAAACCCTGTCTTGAAAAACAAAACAAAACAACCCCCCCCCAAAAAAAATCAGAGTTCACAGCTACAACCATTTCAAGGCAGTATCTGTGTATATACACGGAGACATAAAATTAACTATATTTATATATGTATATATATATATATGGTTAGTTTTTTTGAGGGTATTAGAATTTATAATGAATACTGCTATAAATTTTGTTAAGTAACCAATAATATATTTACTGACATTTACTTATGGCATAGAAGTACTGGTTTACAACAATATCTCTTTTATTGTTAAACCAGTTTTGAGCACATGTGATAATATATTGTATATTTAATAAAACCATTCTAACATGCTGTTAGGTAGCACATGCTGTTACTCCCAGCACTTGAATGGCAGAGGCAGGAGGATCTTTGTACAAAGCAAGTTCCAGGACAGCTAGGACTGTTACACACACACACACACACACACACACACACACACACACACACACACACACACACACGCATGCACGCACACACACGAGTCTTGTTCAAAATAAGCAAACAAACACTACAAAACAAAAACTGGAGTGATGCTTCTGTCCTCTGATATTCTAGATTGATTTTTTTAAATAAACAATATATTACCACACACATGTTTATCTATTTTTTTGATTTAGGGAAGATATCTATTACTATGGCAGTGTTTTTGTGGGGGAGAGTAATTCAAATTTTTGCCATTTTTTGGTCATATGACTATTCAATATTTCTAAATAAACAGGTTGGTTTGATGTACTTCTGTGTCAGAGTTAGTCATGTTGTTCCTTATAATTATAATATTGGTTAAAGAAGGGCTATATGTAAGCATATTAGAAAGTATAGTTTCTTTTGTTATATTGGTTAGTGGAAAGAACAAGAAAGATTTTCAACTGGTAAACAAAATAACCAGATTTATTGTGGTATAGCTTATATAATAAAAACTCTGTTTCCATTTACTGATTTATTATGGCCTATTAATATTCTGATATTACCATCATTGGTAAAGTGTTTGTTGCACATTTCTTAGCATTGTTATGTGCCTGTGGAATTCCATATTTAAAATATATTTAAAGCTAATTGAAATAATTTATAGAATGAGTGAATATGATTTAAATGTATAAAATTCCTATAGTTTTAAAACTCAGTGCCTGCTTTGTGGTACTTGGAAACTTGAAGTTCCCCCCATGGATCTCTGTTGACCTTAGTCCTGTGTCTACCTGCAATTCAATATGTGCCCAGTAGAGCACTAGTGAGTTCTGATTTGATGGAGTTCCATGACTAGTGAGTAATCTTGGTGAAAAAAGCTTGATAAACACAGACACAAGTGAAATGCAGTGTGGATTCTAACGATCTCTGGTCCTGGCAGATGGGGGAGTACAAAAAGCAGAGCCATAAACCACACTGGTAGGCAGTCAGTGGGACGGCCACTGGCAGTGGAGTAAAGCTGCTAACAATATATGTCCCTATGCACCAGGAGACAAGTGCATCAGTAGTGGCTTCTGTCTTTTCTTCATCCTCAAGAGCAATGATTAGATCATCTGCTTTCTAATGTACAACGTTCAGCTCTGACACTTCAGTGCTGTGCAGAGATGCATGATCCTTCTGTTTATTGGAACTGACTATTAGTAGGTGATCTGTTGATTTTTTTTTCTCACTATAAAGAGCTTTGTGGCATGTCATTAAGTTCAGTTTGAATTTATATATAGGAATCTTTACTTACATTAGGTAAGCTTAGAATCAATACAATTATTTACCATGTGAAAATAAAACATTTTTTCTCTTTGAAATAAGCTTGCTTGCCTATCTAGCCTTTCTTCTTTAAAGGGCAAATGGATTATGTTTAATGTTCTGTCACCTCAGAGTAGTAATGCTGTTCTGGTTTACAAACTTCATTCATTTTGGTTGTACGTTAAAACCTTCTAGAATATATTCGGTGGACAGAGAAATTATTAGAGAAAGACAGTGAGGAGCAAAGATATGATTATTAGATACTGCACTACATGAAAGCATGTTGGTATAGGCATGTTTTTTTCTCAGTGTGAAGCCTTTGTTTCTAAAAGACAGGGAGTTAATCTTTTCTGTCATAAAATTGGTTTGCTCACTTTGGCCTAAACAGACAGCTACCTGGCAAGAGCTTGTTAAACCACAATGCATGCTGGCTTCAAATATGTTGTGGGTTTTTCTTCAGGTCAATTTTACTGAAAACTTTAAAAGAAAGACATTAAATGTTGTAGGAAAATGTCATATGTTAATGTCCACAGTGAATATGGCATTATCTTGTTTGACTTTCGGAGACCAATTTTGACATTGGCTTTTATTTTATTGAAGAATTATTTCAGTTTGTTTTTTTAAGGACCAGAGATTTCAGTGACACTAGCAATGTCTTAAAAGTAATAAAGGAAAGGTTATTTCCTGTCTTGGTTTTATGATCTCCAAATCTTTTCAAGTAATTACATGTGCTCACAATGGTAACTGTGTTTCAGACAGTATGTCTGCCATGGCAAGTCTCCTGTTACTCTGTCTCTCCTAACAGCACTGACTAAGACCACGTGAGCACCTCGTCTCTCATTCATATTGTCTGTATGGGGATGAAGCTCGCTCTCTCAAAAACACAGAACTCGTAATTATTGTTAGAACTTACAGTTATTTGTGATGGACAGAATGTTAGTTTATCTGCAGTGATAGTTTTTTCTTAGAATTTTGTGATTGTTTTTTAAAGCTGTGCTTTTTCAAATATAAAAACTGTTTAAAATGAGAACAACTTATAAAATCATGTATTGGGTTTACCACAAAGCATATTGTTTCTAATTCTTTCTATATTTAAAGAATTAAATATAAATTCTTTAATTTATATTAAGAGAAACTCCTTGGTTTCTCTTAAATATGACTATACTTTTTATAAGATAATTTTAATACCAGACACCAATGATTATTTTTTTCTACTGAATAAGACATCTAAGTAATGAAGGGCTCTTAAAAATCTATAAAGACTTCAATTTTCCTATTACCTCTTCAACTTGGTTTCTATGATAACTTACCCTCCACATAATTTGAAAACTTTCTTTTGGACAATGCTGATGAATGGAAACAAAAGTAGATATTGCTTATGGAAAAGAGTACATTGGAAGGGAAGTGTACCATCGATGCTTATTCTTTTTTTTTTATACAGTTATTTAAAACCCTTAGCTTCAAGGATACATTCTCATTTAGCTAATCATTATATTACAAAATATTTGTTTACAGCAGATGTGTGCTAAAAAAATGACTTGTTCAGAATGGCTTCATTTTAATATTGGAGGTTTTTATTTTCTTTGTGTGTGTGTGTGTGTGTGTGTGTGTGTGTGTGTGTGTGCATGAGAGTTTTGCCTTCATGCCTGACTATGCACCACATGTATACTTGGTCTCCACAGTCCAGAAGAGGGTGTCTGATACTCTGAAACTGAAGTTCCAGACAGTTGTGAGCTGCCATGTGCATCTTGGGGATTGAGCTCAGGTCCAAGAAGAATAGCAATTACTCCTGACTACTGAGCCATCCAGCCCCGAGTTTGAAATTTTCATAAGAAATAGACAAATCAAGATGTTTCATTTTTTTCTTATAATCATATACTTAACTAACTAAAAATTTCTCTGACTAGATTGATAGTTAAATGAACTTTAATGTTTTCCGCTTGGATACTTTTACATCTTGAGTGGTATAGTTGGAATGTCTCTTAACAAGCGTCTAACAGTCATTAAACACAGGGGAGGGGAGTGTGCTCATTCTCATTCAATGTCACAGTATCCATGAGTCTTTAAATGTTGGGCTCCCATTTTGCAGTATTATTTCATAAATTCAGTTACATTTCTAGTTCTTCAAATTTTCAAATAGATTATGCAGAATTTAATCACATTATTTAACATGACCTTTCTTGAATATTATGCTCTTCTTGTGCTTATATTTTACTTATTTTTAAGCACAAGAGGAGCTCTATGTCCAGAGTAGAATCAGAGGTAAGCAGATTCCAGTTCCTAAATCACCATCCAGAGAATCCCTCTCCAGGGCTGGGGTCACACCCAAGGTTCTCATCTCAGACTCTTGCTAGCAGACAGGCCCTAGACTTTAGCTGGGAGTTGCCTCCCCCAGTGACCCCTAACAGAAGGGACCTCCCACACCCGGGCCCCACCTTAAGGGTGAACTGCATCATCAGAGATGGACTGATGCCTTTGAAACTCAGACCTGTGTCCAGAGTGGAATCAGAAGCGAGCATATTTCAGCTCCTGGGCCGCCTGTCTGGAGACTCTCTCTCTGGGGCTGGGGTCACACCCAAGGTTCTGATCTCTGACACTTCAGAGCAGACAAGCCCTAGGCTTTAGCTGGGAGAGGCCTTTCCCAGTGACCCCTAACAGAAAGGACCTCCCATGCCTGGGCCCTGCCTCCAGGGTGAGCTGCATCTTCATAGACAATCTGGCACCTTCAAAATGCAGAACTTTGTCCAGAGTGGAGTCAGAGATCATGCAGACACCTTGCTCAGAGCAGACAGAAGACACAAGCCCTCTATCTACAACTAGGAACTGACTATGAACCACTGAAGCAATGGGCAGATGCCAGTGCAAGAATACACATAACAATATAAAGAACAACAAGGCACCACCAGAAAAATCTGATGACTCTACAACACCAAGACCTGAACAGAACAATGAAGAGGAAACAACAATTCAAACACCTTTATGAAGATTATAGAATCCTTAAAAGAGGATATTAAAAAATCTCTTAAAGAAATAGAAGAAAAAAACAAATAAAAAATTGTAAGAGATCAACAAATCCTTGAAAGAAAATAAAGAAAACCAAGAGAGAAAAATCCAACAAATCAAAGAATCATTCCAGGAACTAAAAATTGAAATAGAAACAATAAAGAAGGCACAAAACAAGGCAAATGATGAAACAGAGAATCTGAAGAAACAATCTGGAACTACAGATACAAGCATAACAACAGAATCCAAGAGATGGAAGAGAGAATTTCTGGAGTGGAAGACTCAATAGAGGAAATAGATAAATCACTGAAAGAAAACACTAACCAAAAAAAAAAAAAAAAAAAAAAAAAAAAAAAAAAAAAAAAAAAAAAAAAAAAAAAAAAAAAAAAAAAAAAAAAAAAAAAAAAAAAAAAAAAAAAAAAAAAAAAAAAAAAAAAAAAAAAAAAAAAAGCCATAACACAAAACGTTCAGGAAGTTTGGGACACCATGAAAAGATCAAACCTGAGAATAATAGGAATGGAAGAAAGAGAAGAATACCAGCTAAAAGGCACAGATAATGTATTCAATAAAGTCTTAGAAGAAAACTTTCCCAACCTAAAGAAGGAAATGCCTATAAAGATACAAGAAGCTTACAGAACACCAAATAGATATGACCCCCCCAACAAGTCTGCTCGCCACATAATAATCAAGCCACAAAACATACATAACAAAGAAAAAAATTTAAGAGTTGCAAAAGAACAGGGCCAACTTACCTATAAAGGCAGACCCATCAGAATAACACCTGCCTATTCAATGGAAACAATGAAAGCAAGAAGGTTCTGGTCAGAAGTTACACAGACACTAAAAGAGCATGGCTGCCAACCTAGACTACTATACTCAGCAAAACTATCAATCACCATAGATGGAGTAAACAAGATATTTCATGACAAAGTTATACTTAAACAATACCTATCCATAAATCCAGCCCTTCAGAAAGCATTAGAGGGAAAACTCCAACCTAAGGATCCCAGATACACTTATGAAACCACAAACAATCAATTATCTCACAGAAGAAAAGCCCATAGAAAGGAAGTACATATAAGTTACCACCAAAAATAACAAGAAATAACAACAAGTGAACACTAATATCCCTTAATATCAATGGACTCATTCACCTATAAAAAGGCACACATTAACAAGATGGATACAAAAACAGAAGCCATCCTTCTGCTGCATACAAGAAACATACCTCATCCTTAAAGACAGACACAGGCTTAGAGTAAAGGGTTGGGAAAAGATTTTCCAATCAAATGACCCAAAGAAACAAGCTGGTGTTACTATCCTAATATCTAACAATGTAGACTTCAAACTAAAATCTATTAAATGAGACCAGGATGGACATTACTCTTTGATTTCAGGAAAAATTGATCAAGATAAGATTTCAATCCTGAATATTTATGCCCCTAATATAAGGGCACCTATCTATGTGAAAGAAACACTACTAAAGCTCAAATCTCACATCAATTCTCACACCTTAATAGTGGGAGACTTCAATACCCCACTTTCACCCCTGGATAGATCAACCAGACAGAGAATCAACAGAGAAATAAGGAGTCTAGCATATGTTATGATGCAAATGGATATAATAGATGTTTACAGAAGCTTCCACCCAAACACAAAGGAATATACATATTTCTCAGGACCACATGGAACTTTCTCTAAAACTGAGCACATATTTGGTCTTAAAGCAAATATCAATAGATACAAAAAATGGAAATAACTCCTTGTATCATATCAGACCACTGTTGCCTAAGGTTAGAGTTCAACAACATTAAAAACACAGAAATTCTACCAACTCATGGAAACTAAACATCACTCAACTGAACCACCTCGGGTCATGGAAGAAATTAAGAAAGAAATCAAAGTCTTCCTAGAATTTAATGAAAATGAATCCACAATGCACCCACACTTAAGAGACAGAATGAATGCAGTCTTAAGAGGAAAATTCATAGCACTAGATGCATATATGAAAAACCTAGAGAAATCCCACACTATAGAACTAACAGCACAGCTGAAAGCCTTAGAACAATTAGAAGCAAATTCATCTAGAAGGAATAGATGGCAGGAAATAGGGCTGAAATCAGTACAATTGAAACAAAAAGACCAATGCAAAGAATCGATGAATCAAAGAGTTGGTTCTTTGAGAAACTCAACAAGATAGATAAACACTTATCCAAACTACCCAAAAAGCAGAGGGAGAGTATCCTTCTTCCAATCACATCCAACACATTACATATAAACACACAGTACTTAGGAAACTCCTGGATTATTGTGTTACACCTGGAAGTGAGGTATAATCTATGAAAACCTTTTTGGAAATGTGATTATTAGTGGAAGTAAATTAGGAATGTGAAGTGTTGGATAAATATATGTGGAACTAATATGCAAACATGTGCAGTGGTCTTAAATAAAATATAAAATCTGAAAAATATTTCCCAAATTGTAGTTTTGCATTATCATTGTTTAAGTTCATTTATTTAGACAGATGAAGAAATTGCCTATAATAGTGACTTTTTTGGAGTAAATGTTATGTGATTAATCATAAAAACCTTATAGTGTTATATATTCAGACAAGTATCTGTACACAAATGTATTGAGTATATATGCTTAAATTCTTTATTCCCTCTCCTCAATTTTTTATCTAAAATATAAAAACATTAGTTTAAGAGTTTAATAAATGAGTCACTGTATTTAAATCATTCCCACTCTCTCAGCTCCTATTCATCATATCTGAGCACATGTATATGCACACACTCAGACACAGGCAGACAGACTGACATTAGACAAACACACACTCAGACACACATTCAGACACACACACACACACACACACACAATTCAGTCAATTGCCTGTGTGTACACATGACTTGGGACTTTCCAGGGTCTTTTCTGTAGGTGACTTTTACTCCTGCAGCTCTATCGCCTTCATTGAGGGGTGTGGCTCAGTGGAGTTTTTATCCTATCCCTGTTGTCCTACCCCTGGAGGGTCATATTGTTCAGAGCACATAGGTCTGACACACTGTCATGTCTAGAAGCAACTACCTTGCAGCAATCATCCCTGTCCCCCTGCTCCTCATTGATATTTCCTGAGCATTAGTTACTTTAGTTATATGGCAGATCCTTTAAATGGCTGGATTTGGGCTGAGCACTCCCTGGTTGCTTCTTTAAATGTTTAAATGTTGACCATTGTGGGTCTTTGTAGTAGCCCCTATATTGTCCAAGATGAATGTTGATAGGAACTTAATATTACACTTATCAGTGGCTATAAGGAAAATATTGAGAATATTGTTGGTCGCTAGGGTAATTTAGGGAAATGACAGTAGATTCTCTTCCAGTGTCTCTGACATCTCCAGATCAGGGTCTTAGTTGATGTTATAGTGTTAGCATGAGCTTCCCCTCTTGAATGTGCTGCATTTCATTTTCATTTCCTTGTGGCTGTTTGTGCACTTTAGTCCCTGTTGTGGTTCCCACGCTGTCTTTGCTTCTTTTGTTGGCCTGTTTTGATACAGATGTTCAGTCTGGAGCACAGAAGAGACTCTCCCGCTCCAGTCTGGGCTTAGATTCAGAACCCAGAAAGAGTACTCTAGCGTAAGGTCATGATTTGCTTTTAAAATAAGGGGGAGGGCAGCAAATACAACATGTGAACTATATATATTACCCTTCAGATTTAAGAGTTTTTAATCTTATCATTAGATTTTAAATAATATATTCTACAGGTAGATAACTGCCTGGTTCTTCAGAGTAATCTCATTCAAATATATTAAGAGAGAACTTGTGCATATGAAAACAGTTCTATATTATTTCACGTGATTTTTGAAGTAGGTTCATCTTCTTATTTTGCTTTGTTATGTAGCTGAGAACAGAATGAAGTACAGTTCTGTTCATATGAAATACGCTGTTCCTTCTCCAGTGACTTCATCCAGTATTCTTCAAGTCTGTTCAGAAAAGAAGTGAATCTTTTAGACCAAATTTTAGCTTCAGAAAGTTGTGCACCTTAAACTTTCTTTGTCTGAGAGATGCACAGCATGCTCTTTCTGATAAGTTGTGATATGGGAATGACATGGTGGTCATGGAAATGGGCACCACCATCACAAACTCATATGTAAGGTGGAGCTAGCAAAGAAGAATCTAAAAGTTAGACTTCGTCTTTTTGCCAAAACGTAGTATTTAATCCCTTCTCTAAGAGATTCAGTATCCTTTTCTTCCTTAGGGATTCTAGAGGGGAGTACTTGCACATAGTAACCGGAGAAGCGACAATTCAAAGTTAAGTCTCTCAGACATCAGAATCCAACCAAACTCAGTGCAGTGCATACCCAATTCCAAAGATAACCTAAAGGAAAGCAGGGTTGATTCATAATTATCCATTTATAATGTACCCTAAGCGCCTGTTTGTTGCAGTGAGAATATACTCTGTGTTCTGTAATCCTTATTTGATGTAACACCAGGGTGAAAAAACTTGCTTAGTTTCAACACAGTTCTCCTTTACCATTGATAATGATCAGTCTATATTTATTGCAAGGCTTTTAATAGGATTATTTAAATATTGACTTAATCATATAAAATTCATGTTTATACAAAGAAAATAGAAATAAATTACTTGATACACTTCTAAATATTTTTAACTTTAATTTTTATAAGTTATTTTTGAATAGTTAGAAAGAATTTATTTTATATAATGTCACTGACCAAGATAATATGGTTTATATTCTCGGATGCAGAGACATTTCCATCAGAACTGTCATCTTACCTGCAGTAGTTATCTACTTTCATCAGCTGAGAGAGAATAAAATTTGTTAAAAAGTGGATAGTATAGGGATGGCCAACTTTATATATATATATATATATATATATATATATTATATGTATATATATTATCTGATGATTTTACATCATGCACCCCATCAAACTCAGATATCAGACGTCTCAGAATCATGCCCACTCTTATGATCTCCCCATTTACAAAACTACCCATTCATGCTGCTCATTTACTTACTGGAGCATAATTAAACTTCCTATAGTCAGACCCTTAAAGAAAACAAGTCTTTCCTCACTCACCCACACCTCTGCCAGAGGCCATCAATGCAGAAGTGAGGTATTGTATCATTTAGCTATGTTCTAGTCTTGAGTTCTTGTGTACAATGACATCTCTCCCCTTGCCCCCCTCTCTCTCAAAGTCCACTAATGAGTGAGTACATCCCCTGCTTCTATTTCTGGGATTGTGATACCTTGCTCAGGACGATATTCTCCATATCCATCTATTTACTCGCAAATTTTAGAGTATCATTTTTTCTTACTGCTGAGTAGTACTCCATTGTGTAGATGTACCACACAGTTTGTTAATCCATTCCTCACTTGAGGGACATCTAGGTTGTTTCCAGGTTCTTGCCATTACAAATAATGCTGCTATGAACATAGTTGAGCTAATGCTTTTGGGGTGTGAATGTGCATCTTTAGAGTATATGCCTAAGAGTGGTATTGCTGGATCCATGGGGAGATTGATTCCCATTTTTCTGAGAAACTGCCATTCTGCATTCCAAAGTGACTGAATAAGTTTACACTCCCACCAACAATGGAGGAGTTTTCCCCTTGCTCCACAACCTCTCCAGCATAGGCTGTCTCTGTGTCTTTTATCCATTCTGACAGGTGTAAGATGGTATCTCAAAGTTGTTTTGATTTGCATTTCTCTGATGGCTAAAGATGTTGAGCACTTTTTTATGTGCCTTTCAGCCATTTGTAATTTTTCCAGTGAGAATTCTTTTTTTTAGTTCTGAACCCCATGTTTTTAATTGTGTTATTAAGTATTTTGGGCTCTAGTTTCTTGAGTTCTCTATATATTTTAGAGATCAATCATCTGTCACTTGTAGAGTTAGTAAAAATCTTTTCCCATTCTGTAGGCTGTCCTTTTGTCCTATTGACAGTGTCCTTGGCCTTACAGAAGCTTCTCAGTTTCATGAGGTCCCACTTATTGATTGTTGTTCTTAGTGTCCATCTGCAGGACCAAGGAAGAAGGGCTTAAGGAAGATTTAAGCATATGTGAAAGTTCTCATTCTTAATTCTAATTTTGAGAGATCGGAATGTGTTGTTTTGAGAGCAAGATTAAATTAAAATAAAATCTGTTACCCCAAATCAATTGTTTTACAACTTTCATGAGAAACTACTGGCCATTACTTCTCACTCTTCACCTTCCATGACAACCGGGGCAAATGCTAGGTTCAGTCCAGGCTCTGGGGACTTGGTGAGAACACAGACAGTGACATCAGTGCTGTAGAAAGAGATGTCTGTGTGTCGTGATCCACATAAGCTGAAAATGGTGCACTTCTAGGATGGTCGGCCCTTTAAATCTCAAATCATACAGAAAGCTACTACACACTTTAATAAATGGACATTCTCCCTCAATGACTATACCTTATGATTCAGCATTTCCACTTTCAATTTATGAAGTTCATTTTCAAAATTAAATTTCTGATATTAAAAAGAGATAAGGCTGATTAGAACATATTCTATTCTATTCCCTGTGAACCTCCATACTAGTTTAAAAAAAAAAAAAAGAAAAACACCTCCTTACAATAACATTTTCCTAGAGTTGAAATTACACATATTACCAAGATTTAACAGGCTGCACAAGTGTGTGGGCTACTTACTATGTGTGACAATAACCTCTGCAGACTGGTTGGTATGCACCCACATTCATAAAAAGTTATTCACTGTTATCATTAACTGCCAGCTTCCACTACAGAGTCACCTTCAATTGAAATCCACAAACATTTATCTTGAGAAAAATAAAAAGCAGTTTTATGCACAATAATGAAGGATATTAAATATTGTAACAAGTAGATAAACGGGACAATTCTCGCTCATCAAGGGGACAGCTATAAAGGTTTATAGAGGTTAAACAAAAAAGAGATCGTAGACAGTCGGATTGTCACTCATTATGCATTAATCTCCTTGCCAGAGTATCTGGAAAATTTATTTGATTTGAAAAATAGGGAACCTGTATTAAAATATTTCTTCATTATTCATTAGTGAGCAGGTTACTTGCTAATTATAAGGCTTGAAAATTAAAACTGTTTTCGGAAAATATGCTCCTGCACTGATGTAAGAGAACACACTAGTATATAGCTTCAATCACAATATAATGAAAATTTTGGATTAAAAATAGAAAACCTTAAGAGAAACAGGGCAAAAGAAATTAATCCTAGTAAGTTTGTCTTTGAATAGGTTGCTGGAATGGATGGAATTACTAAATGACATTACCACAAAACACATTTAATTAATATGAAATTTTCCTGACAAGTTACCTTCCACAACATTGAATACAAAATAAATTTTACCATTCGAGCTGTAGTTTTTCTAATCTGTAGAAAAAAGAAATATGTTTTCATCTGGGAGAATTACACCAGCATACCTGAAAGGCTATTTGATGTGCAGTAGTTTATATAGCACACATTCTATGGAAAAAAGCACAATCATGGTCTAAAACTACACTAACAGTAGTTAGAAAAATATTCAGATTAGTTTATAATAATATAAAATCCTAACCCTATAGATAATGAATATCAAACAGTCTCTCACATTAAAGCAGATTCTAAGCTGAATCATCCCTAAAACTTGATGTAATTTTTAGATTTATGTTAGTACAACTGAAGCAATGTGTGCCTTAAGGAATCAGATTGATGCTGCAAAGACCTACTTGACAAACCAACACTTTCTGACTTGCTGTCTGCAAAATGGGTTTTCAGTCCTCAGAACCTGGAATCTAATTCACCAGTAACGGCAGCATGGTCTCATTATTAATGTGCTAGTGTTTTCAATTCTCAGGCACTTTCCTGGTTCTATGCCAATGCCCTAGACAAAGACCTTATAGCCAAATAGCTCTAAATACTAGGCTTCACATCTCCTTAACATGCACTCAAGATGGCACAACACTCACACAAACACGTTATTTAATAATACGTTTAGGTAAGAAAAACTGTAGTGTTCTAAGTACTTTGACATTTTCATTTGTTTCAAATGATTTAAAACAAAATAACTTAAAGTAATCCATAGAGGTTATATTTTAACTTCCTCCTATATCCATTCAGACTCCTGGAACATTCAAAGTAGTCTCAACAACATCATTTAGCAACACAATTGTCCTAAAATAATAGAGAATTTAATTATATTTTGCATTTCAAAGCACTTTCTACATGGAAAACAATTTTGTGCAACTTATATGAGTATTCTAAGATAAAAGAATAGCCAAAGGTTATATGTAAATTACTAATTATCTAAAGGAAGCAAAGCAGATTTACTGCTTACTCTGTTAGCTCATCTGCCAGGCAAAATAGGATTCTGAATGTAATAATACATTCTTCACTTTCGTGAGACAAATATTTCACACTGATGATGTAATGGAAACCCTCCTTCTGGGAATGGCAGATATATAACATTTGGATTGAAAAATTTGGGCCTTTTAAAAGACAAGACAGTTTTAACTGTGAACTGTGGTGCAGTGCACTTCAGAAACTTCAAGAAATATGCTAGCAATTCTACGGAAGAAGTTAAAAAAAAAACTAGAACTTCATTTTTATGGACATTAGTGCTACTTTATAATAATAACTTAGCATTTCCAAGGGGGAAAAACATTTTCACCAATAGAAACATTTGATAGAGAACAGTAATAATTAATCATGAAGATGTTCAGAAAAGATTTCCAAATGATATGAGAACTGTTTGGGTTTTCAACTGAACATATTTTACAAATCTTGACCACTGTGAACATAACTTCGATGTTCTGGTCATTTGAACTATTGGCGATTGAAAAATCCATGATGCACAGTCATTAGGACCAATTCTACTTCTAAAGTCCAAGAGTGTAAGTCCTGTGCTTGAGAGGCATAAGTTGGTACCATTCTTTAACAACAAAATAACACAATCTATACACAAGTAATATAGCAATCTTATCACTGTATCATCTTTCTATGCCAGCATATAAAGTGTGCAAACAGGAATACACAAATACATACTATACATAACAGTTTATCAATATGTTAATTTAAAGTTCTAGAGTTTTAGCTTGACCTCTTGTATCTGTAATGAGTTACTAAAGTGCTGATTTTCCTGTACTACTGTTATAAAACACCTCAGCACTGAGTGTGATGTTAGGTCCTGTCACATGGTAATGTGGGACTGCACACCTATACTGTGTAAGCAAGACGTGAGGTTCACTAGTGACAATGACAATCATGATAAAGTGGACGATGAAGATCCCTAGATCTACACAGAGCTAAGAATATCTAAAGACAGCAGAGAACAGGAGAGCTTTCCCCCAGGGAAGATCACATCACTTGGTTTTGTGATATCAACTGGGAGCCCTGAGAATATACATATAGTATCATTGTACAGACTGAGCAGAGTGTACTTATGTCTTCAGGAATATATATGTATATACACATATATACCTGTAACAGTGAATAAAAAGAGCCATGAATTTGAAAGAAAATGAGGAAAGATACAAAGGAAGGTTTTGGAGGAAGAACAGAGAAGGAAGAAGTGATGTAATTATATTTTGATCTCAATACTTCACAACAGCAATAATAATAGAAATAATAATAAAAGAACAAATGTTTAATCTCATCAACTTGTGTTATATTAGGATAATATAACATTACATAATTTACAAAATTTTGATAGATTTTTAAAGATTAAAAAGTAAAATCTGTTAAATTTATCATATAGATTATGATGCCATGGGGAAAATGTAGAATGAAGAATATATGCTTACATGGCTTGTATATGCATACAATAATATTTGAAGAATACAGTTATAAAAATAAAACTAATTGGCTAGCTGCTTGCTAAGATCAAGGGGATGGGCAGGAATGTAATTTTGAATCCTGAAGCTAAAAGATATGTTACCTGTTATAATTTATATGAAAGTAAAAAAGAGATACAAAATGTTAAATTTATGTTAGCTCATCCGCTAGCCAAACAGTGATTCTTCAAGTAATAACAAGCCGTCCATCATTGGAATAATGCTCCATTCTGAAGGTGAACTGCCTGTGTTTGCTTCTGATAAAAAGAAAAATTACTTCTAAACATTCTCTCCTAATACTAGAATAAAACTTCATAATACCAATTTGCCAAAGGAATGGGAAACTATGTCCATAAAAGGAGCTCTAAAAGGAAAAGATCATTCTCAGCCCTAGCTGTTCTGAATAAGAAGAGATGGTCCACCACTGCCTTGTTGAATGCATTTACATTTGGATTACTGCCCACGTGTAAAGGTGGAGATAAAATATAATAGTGTGTTTCATACTTAAAAATAAATTATATGTACAAGTTTCATTTTTAAAATGAGAATAATGAGTGAACCTAATACCATGTTTGTTCAATAAAATAATGTGTTGCAAAAATATAACTAAAGGACAATTTATGGCATTAAATGATGAGGAATTAAATCAAATTATAATTAAAGGAGCCTCAAAGAATTTGAAAATAAATGAACATCACACAGCATTAGAGAAGGCATTTCCTAGATAAAGGCAGCATGTATCTTAGTGCTGTGAAGCCTGGAGATGGGGGATTTTCTCCACCGGAGACACAGAATTGACCACAGACTGAATGTGTGTACAGTGACAGAATCATTCAGTGTATTAACTCTCTCCATGGTACAAATAATGCAACTGAGTCACTGTGAAAGCAGTGTTAGTTTTTTGCACGTGGCGCATGAATGGAATCTCAACACCGGAAGTACCACACTAGAGTTTATTACAGCAGAGAGCAGAGATGGGACAGAAGTGGGCAGAGAGAGAAGAGAGAGAGCTGGGGCTTGTGTGAGCCCTTTCCTTAAAAGGGTGGGCGGGCCCATGTTTGCATCGCCACACCCGGAGGGATGATTGACAATTACATTCCAGGTGAATGTAAGCTTTGGAAATTCTTACAAGCAGGACCATAAAATTTGATGTTAGTAGAAATCAAATTTATTCTATATTAAATACTAAATAAGAAATTATGATAACTTTATCTTGCCAAACAATTAACTTAGTTCTGGACAATTCATAATCACTCTAGATAAAATCATTGGAAGATTTTCCCGTGTTAGAACCAGATGGATAGAGTTTGGGCATTCACAAATGGAAACGTTTAGTTTACAAAACAAAACACCCATAAAGTCCACACTGGGTTAAACACTTACATTGACGGTCAAGTGTTATTCAGGCAACAAAGAATTCTACAAGTGTAATGGTTCCATGCAGGAGGATGTCCAACACATGAGTGTTTGTCTCAATGCTAACTTTAGGATTGTGGTCACGTGCTTTGTTTAAGCATCAACTTACAAAATATGGATGACGTTAGTACATAACACTGGAAGCATTATCACTTTAATAGTCAATTTTAACTGTGGCAACTTCATTGTCAAACTCTTTTCATATCATTCTATAATATTTCGTGCAATATATTATATTACAGAAACACTATACAGGCTTTAAAAAAGAAGACAATTTAGGAATATATGTTTGTAGATATACATGTATTCAACAACAATTATGGAAAAAGGCAATGGATTTGAAAGAGAACAAGGAAAAATATGTAAGATGGATTGGAAGAAGAAATGTAATTATACTATAATCTTAAAAATAAAAAACAAAATAAATGAATAAACAAATAAATGACACAACAGACTCAATTGTGTTGAGAACCTCCATCCATGGATGGCACTACCCATAGTGAGGTGGGTTCTTCCCCCAAATAAGAAATCACAAAATACACCACAGGCTTGCCAATGAGACAGCATGCTGGGGGCATCTTTTCAACTGTGGTTGCCTCTTCCAAAATGACTCTGCCTGTTTCAAGATGATAGAAAACTAGGTAGCACAAGGTGCTTATTCTCCAATCCAGATGACCCAAGTTCCATCTGTGAAACCCAGGAAACGGGGAAGAGAAGAGAAAGCTTCACAAAGCTGTTCTCTGGCTTCAGCACACAGACCATGGCACACCAACATGTCAGCACACACCCACATGCATTCAGTGCCTGTCATTCTCTATGTTACAAGTAGTTTATGTTGAGTGGGAACAGAGTCATCAAGCTTCTTTTGTCTTCATAATTCACATCATAGATTTTGAGTATCTACCCAGGAAATAACATTTAGTTGTATTGCTACTATATTTAATTTTTATCAGAAGTGATATTGAATATGGAACATGTTTTTGAATATCTGTAGACATGTCTTATGTATCTTCTTAAGCAATGTTTTATTAAATAGCATATTTACTGATATTTAATCTTACCTACAACTTTGTATTTAATTCCTTACATTTCTACTAAGTTACAATTTTAGTTTTTCTCTGATCTTTTAAGTTTTGGAGTTTACATCAATATCCATAAAAGATACCAGCTTTTAGTTTTTTCTCTTTGTGTATTTTTCAACATTAGAATTTAATGTTCAGAGTAAGATATGGAAGTAATTCTTATTCTCTGCGGTTTCTGTGACACCGCAGGTTTCTGTTAAAGTTGATGAATCCTGCTATAACAGGTCTGCTCTGGAGCTTTGTGAGGCCAATTGTGATGATGTTGACATCACCTATAGAAATTATTGACTTAAGTTCTATTTTTGTGAAAATTACTTTATTCTGATTTTTTTACATAATGCAGCATGTAAATGCAAATCAAATAAATTACATGAGTGTTAAATAATAAGAGAAACAAATATTTGTGTGTAGTTAGCAATTAAGGAACCAATTATGGAGGGGCTGCTGGAGGCTCTGGGAGGAACTGGGGAGCAGGAGCCATGTCCAAACACATATACTGTCTTAAAAAAGCTTCCATGAAAAAATCTTAAAAAGTAAAAAAGAAAGCAATGAATTCATTTTAAATTTACTCGGTGTTGAAGATAGTGAAATAATAGAAATTAAATTATGAATTTGGTTGAAATTAAATAACATACAATATATTAAAATTTAGTAGATGAAATCAGAGCCATAAAGCCATGCTTGATAAGTTTCTAGTTTTAAATTTTTTGATCAGAAAAGAAAGACTAAAATTCAGTAACATTAGCATCCATGTCCAAAGATGGGAAAGAACATGATTACAATCCAGTAAAACAGAGGGTGTGTGAAGTAAGCCTAGATTAGTGACTAATGCACAGAAGATAAAGAGCAGGAGATCTGTTAACTCAGAAGGAAAGGACAAGGCATGCACACACTTTCTGTCACAACCATGGTCCTTAGCTGTGACTTACTTTACTCACCCAGATGACTTTCAAACTTCCTGCTGAATTCATGTATCCAGTAAATGTGTTTATTTAAAATAGGAAATGGAGACATTAGATTTTGAGCATTATATTATCTGAATTGTTTTAAAATCCTGCTTTGAATTCTTCAACTTGATGTATAGATTCAGTGCAGGATTAGGATCCCAGATAGTTCTCAGAAAATTGTCAAACTGGCAGTACAGTTAATGTCGAAATGCAGAGTACTGAATTATCTCTCAAATCTTGAAAGTGATCAAAATTTAAGCACACATACCTCTTGATTTTTGAAAGTCACTGCAAAGGTACAACAATTAAAATAATGTAATATAGAACACTCACAGACAAAATTAATGTAGCAGGCCTAAGAGAGGAACAGGATTCTGTTTTACGATATGCTAATTTTTTAAAAGAGCACATGGCAATTTTATGGGGATCTATCCTCATTTTATGAAGTTGTGCTGAATCTGCTGGATCTACAGGTACAAAGGATGAATTAGGACTTTTTTCATACCACATGCAAACTTCCATCTGAAAGAGGTTATAGGCATAAGTTAGAAAGCAGAAGCTTCAAAACTAATGGAATATACCATAGACATTCTCATAACTTAGTAACTGATGACTTCTTAAATATAGCTCCAGTAAACTGTCAAAGATTAAATGATAATCTGTATTTTATCGAAGTTAAAATTTATTCCTTAAAAAAAAAGACAAGACACAGAATGAGAAAGAATATTTACAAATTCATGTCTGATAAGTAATCAGTGTCCAGAGTGCTTAAAGAATTTACATAATTCAACCAGATAACTAAATATTATAGATACTGTCAAAGAATTAGACAAACATTATTTTCAAAGGACATTTATTGTAGACAGTCAATAAATGAATCACAAATACCATTGAAATATAACACCTAAAATCACAAGTAGACCGCGGGATGGGAACCTTTTGTGAAATCGGTATAAACATGTTGGGTTAATAACAGTATTGAAAATTGTGTTTATGCTTATACTGTATTGTGAATATAATTGCCATTAAATTATGTGGACAAATTGATGGCCATGTGTTACATGTGTTTTGATACAGTGAAAAGTATAAGCATACAGTGAGATACAACTTTATATTCACTAGTAAGGCTGAACAGATAAGGCAGATAATGACAAATACTGTCAAGCAGACAGATAGACTGCAGCCCCCCTCTGTAGATGAGAGTGAATGGCTCAGCCATTGGGATACGTATTTGTCAGTTTCTGAGAATGCTAACAGTCTTATCATATAACCTTGGAGTTTTCCACTTGGAGATGTTTGTTCCAGGGAAATTAAAACACTGCAACCAAAATACAGAGAAAATGTGTATAGCATCATTATTCATAATTGCTCACAGATAAAAAAAAACCAAGTAAATTAACATTTTTTTGTTGCTTAGAAACATACAAAATGTGATAAGTGAATGTAACTATATGGGAAACACTATATTTGATATAACATAGAGTCAAATAGTATGTTGTGTTCATATGTATGTGTGTGAACATGTATGAACATGTATATGTGGAACATGTACACATACACACAAACATCAGAGGAGAATGTCCAGTGCCTACATTTTCTTACAACAACAGATTTCACTAAACTTGGAGCTAGGATAGCAGCTATAATCTCAGTGGTTCCCCTTGCTCTATGACCCACAACAGTGATGGTTACAGAAGCAAACAATCACACTAGGTCTTTGAGCAGAGCTAAGAAATCAAGGTCAAATCCTCATACTTGGATATAAAGTGCTCTTGCCCTCTGAACTATCTCTCCAGCCCCCGTGAGACCATTTTATGATGCGTGTCAGAGGAGCGGCCAGATACTTCAGCAGGTGCAGGCACTCATGGAAAGACTGACAGCTGAATTCATTCCCCGAGAGCCACAGGTTGGTTGAGAGAAATTACTTTTACAAACTCTCTTCTGACCTCCTAGTGGATTCTAAGGCATGTGCACACGCACACATATATACAAAGAAAAATAATTAAAAGAAACATGCATACACAATTATATGTGTAAGATTTCCATCTTAAAGAAAAACCCAGATGCTCTCTTGCAAGTCTGCTAGTCTGACTACAATTCCCAGAGTTTATGGAAAGGTAGAGAGAGAGCATTGATCATATTGAGTGGACCTTCGGATCCATGCTGTGGTGGACACCCACACTTGTACATATCATGTGCATGTCCTCAGGAGTTTGATAATAATATTGATAATAATGATAGCATAGATGTTAGTATAATGGCTACAAATGGGCAAGAAGTTGATATTTTAGTGCAATAGATATTTTCTATAATTAAGTTGTGTGTTGGTGACCTTACAAGTCTAAGTAATGTAGATTTAATTCTACACTGTGTTCAGTTTTATGGCATTCATATTATACTGTGGCAAAATTGTTAAAATAAGGGAAAACTACTTTAGTTTGTGTTTACTTGATGGCTAATGATGTATTTATTAGCTATCTCTGTTTGTTCTTTTGAGAGTCCAGTGTTCATATCTGAGCCTACATTTGGAGTGGTTGTTTATTTTTATTACTGTTAAATTTTTAACTTTTACGGTCTTTGTGGATTCTAGATGTTAATTATCTGTTGAATGTGTAGCTGGCACAGATTTTGTCTCATTCTGGAGCATAAGTTGTTTCTTTCATTGTACAACAAGCTATTTTAGTTTTCCTGGGGCTCCATTTGATAGTTACTGGTCTTATTTCCTAAGTGCTCACAGTCCTCTCTGTGAAGTGCTGAGCTACATGTCTATGTAGTGCATGTTTCATCCTCTATTTTGGCACTTGAGGTGTTGGAGGTTTGATATGGAGGTTTTTGGTTTTAATCTACTTGAATTTGATTTCTGTGCAGTTTTATTTTTTTCAACACATGACACCCGTTTTTCCTGACAGCATTTGTTGAAGATACTGTTTTCCCTCTAGTTTGTATTTTTGGGACATTTGGGCAAAACTAGATGGCTGTAATTACATGGACGTAAGTCTGGGTCTTCTTGCTGTGGGAATGTTTTAGTTGAGCCACAGGCCAGATGACAAGACAAATTAATAAAAATAAATTAAATTCAAATAAAAACTAACAATATGCCTAAAACATAAGCTAAACAAAATATAATTAATGTAAATGTCTAAGTCATTTTTAAAGACCTAAATAGTCTAAAACTATAAGTCCAAACTTCTGGCCAAACAAAGCCAAAAACCTTTCTACATTTTCTCATTTATTTATCTACACGTTTCTGTGCCAGTACTACGTTGTATGTATTATGTCTATGGAGTATAACTTTAGATTGATATGGTAGAGCCTCTGTCACTACCACCATTACTGTTATTATTACTATTATTTGTACAGGATTGCTTTGGCTACCCAGGGTATGTTGTGTTTCCTTCTGAATTTCAAAATTGTAGTGAAGATACCACACACCTTGGCTGTGTGAAGTGGAAAAACAAAGATAGAGATGCATTGAATTCTCCTCCCCGCTGGCCAGAGCCTCCTGCTGGCTGGCTGGCTTAGTCCCAGAAGGTGTTATGCAACTTTTTGAGATGAACCTGGTAGGCCACATGTGTCCACTGGTACAATAGCGTCACTCTTTTTAATGGGGTAACCTATGACTCTGATTAGATTTGTGGCCACCTCACAGGAAGAAATCTAAGCCTGATACTGTAAACCTGGTTTATAAAAAGCATGTGTGGGTGTGGGTGGAGGTGGTGAGGGAGGACTAAATCATAGGCCTTAGGGGAAACTAAATATACTGTTTAGATAAATTTACATCGAATCAGACTCTCTTCTAAGTATGTTTATCTTTGTGGGAGTGAAGTAGTGTTCTCAGCCTTGATCACTGAAGTCTTTCTTTTCAGTGACTAGAAGTTTCCAGAAACCTAAGACAGCACAAAGTCCTGAGAGCACAGGCATTTCTGTGCTCAGCTGTAAACTTCGTGTTATTCCCTTCCGAGCTCAGGGAATACTTTGGAAGAGAAGGCAGGATGAATGTAAGGCAGGGAAGATAGGGAGAAGCGATGCGAGAACTGTACTCTGACATGATAGAGACAATGAGGAAAGCAGAATGTCACAGTAGCTGTAGTTACCTCTGGGTCTGTCCCAGAATGTGCTTATTGTGAGGCCAGCGTGAGTGAGCCCCTCTCATTTCTGCTCAGCTCTTTGCTCCTGATACAATCAGCTACAAGGGACATACCTGTGATGTCCTTATCCAGTGTTACTCAGAGCACTTTGTCTCAATGAACAAAACCCAAAGTCGTGAATCCAGGAAAAGGAGTTGGTATGGAGAGTGGGGAATTGGCTTCGGTGGAGATAGATAAGAGAGTAGGCTGCGGAGGGAGTGCTACTAGCCTACATTGTATACAAGCACATAATTGTCAGAGAAAAAGTTAATCAATGAAATGAAAGCAGCCTTTTGAGTGGAAACAGATAGCTATCAGTGGGGGACAAAACAGAGCAATCCCACCAAGTAGGCCAGAGTGAGAGCTGGGTTGGCTGTGCAGCCATGTTAGCAATGGCCATAGGTGAGACTAGGTGATCAGTATTGCAACTGGAGAAGAGGTGACTTTGCAATTTTTGTAGGTCAACCATATTCTTGCTGATGGTATTGGTTACAGTTGATAAGACAAATCCTATATGCTAGAACACAACCTGAGATTTTACCTTTAGCAACCAGGTTACTGATAGTAAGCCAAAATTCTGAGATTTGGAAGAAAGGGTGTGGGGAAAGGATTCCAATAGCAGCCAAGAAAGAACACAGATTTTTTTTTTTAATGTCAGATAAAGAAGTGTATTTAGAAGAAAGAAGTTCATGGGGGTGACTGGGTAGTTGGTTGTGCATCCTGGGGTTTCAGAGAAAAGCACAGTGTGAACAAAGAAACTTCCAAGCCTAAGACAGATGAATGTTGACTGTGCTTGCCAGGGATCATCCACAAAGGCCAAGGTGTCCTTGGGGAGCTCACAACTCTTGAGGTTCTGCATAGACTGCTGATTTCCACCACTAGGTGGAGGCAAGCAGTTAGAGTAAGTATCACCAAATTATATCAGTTGAGCTATAAAGTAGGTGTTTTGCTGGGTAGAGAATTTGATCAGGATCATAGTAAATGCCCATATGGGTGCAGGCAATGCTAATAGAAAATACAGACATATGTGAAAGTATCCATCACATTAACAATACTTCTTAATATAATTCAGATTTGTCATTTAAAAATTTGAAAATTGAGTAGAAAAGCCATGTCTGTTTTATTCTAGGCAACCTTGTGATAGATGATAAGGAAATGCACAGCTGGAATCAGAGTTTGGAAGAGGAAGTTATTTAGAAAATGTCTTAGAGAATTATTCTTTGCATATTTACAGCCCCATTTCCCACACTACACATAGAAAACAGCTACATGTAGATGAAGCTTGGATATTCACCTTTGTCTACCTTTCAGGGAAAATTGAAATTTATATTTGGCTGAAAAAATTCTTTGAAATATTTTCTTGCTTTTATGAACTTCTATCAGTTGACAGCAGGTGGCATGCCATCAACTGTCAAATTATTATTATTTTTTGTCTCAGTTACATTTAAATACTGTTACTTGGAGAAATTATATGCCTAATTTGACATTTGCATTAAAGTTTTAGTAGAAATTTTCTGGCCAATATTGGAATGACAGTGAGCTAAGATGTCTCAGCTCTTTTCTCCACGGCCACAGGTGTTGGGACAAACTTCCATGTTTCATCTCCTACTTGTCACCTTATGTAAAGACTCCTTTCTTTGTGAACAATTAGAAGAAATTGATAATTGCTAACAAATTTGTCTTAGCTATTTTAGAATAGTAGTATGTGTCAAAGTTTATTGGCACAATATTTGAAAAATAATTCTATAATATTTTAGTGATAACATCCATAGAAATATTGCCAAACTTACAAATTTCGTGGGATAAACTTGAAATAAACATGACTGTGTTTTTCTTCAGACTCTAAAGTTCTTTGTTTTAATAAAGTTTTTCAATGGTTCTTTCCATGGATTCATAAACTACATTTTAAAACATTAAGACTTGGAAAGTGATTTAAGTAGAGCACATTATGTATATTCATCCTTTTCTACTTAATGTTCAAAGTATAGGTTGTTAATGGACCATCCTCTTTAACTCATTCTGTTTACTCCACTAACGCTGAGATGTGAGCAATTACAATGCCTTTAAAGCAGAATGTATTACACTAAAGAATGTTCGTGTTCATTTGCAGCGAAGCAGAGAAGTGTGTCAGGATTTTGCCGTAACTAGGATGGAGCTCAGAAACAAACTCTGTGTACACTGTTGCATTGATTTTTGTCTGAATGTTCGTATTTAATGCTGTTGACATCTGGAGTGTTTTCCAACATGGTGTATAATGTGTTTTCCTCTATTTTCACGTTGATAACATAGCTGTTTGCCATTCTTGTTGAAGCTTTCCAAGCATTGTACTCCTTTCCTTTCTGCATTCTAACCACATCCATTTGCTACTCCATCCTTCAGATATCTTTTTAAATTTTTATTTATGTGAGTGTAGACACAAGGGCTCATTCTCTCTCTTGTTTCTTGTGATGTGCTGCAGTGAACCTTGGTACAAAGGTAATTCTTTGATTAGGTGTGTTCAGCTCCCTGTATGCACAGTAGAGCCATGTCCTGATCCCTTAAGGAGTGAGTCTACATGCTGCTTTATATCATAGATGTGCAAGGACTTTCTGTCCATCAAGGATGAAAGCCCTCATCTATGTCAACAACCTAATGTCTTGACTTATTATTATAGCCACCCTAACAGACACGAAGTACTGTTATGGTTTTGTTTACATTCATTTCCTAATAATTAACAATGTTGAAAACATTGCCTTTTTCTTAGTTATAGCATTCTATCTTTGAAGAAATGTTTATTCAGGTTTTTAGCCAGAAGTTTCTGACCCATCTGGCCATGCTGCAGCCCTACTGCCGCTTAGCCCCTAATAATTACACAAAGGCTTATACTAATTACAAACTGTTCATCCTATCACTCAGGCACATTAATAGTTAGCTCGTACAACTTAACTCAACCTGTTTTTATTAATCTGTGTATTTCCACGTGGGTTGTGGCTTACCTGTACTTTTACATTGTGCTTCCTTTGGTGGCAGTTTGCAGAGTCTGCCTTTATCTATGGGTGGATTTTCTACCTGCCTATAAGCTGGCTTGCCATAGGCCAAAACAGTCTCTTTATTAACCAGTGCTACTGAGAGCATACAAATGGACACCTCATCTTCCTCTCTCTTTCTCTTTGTGTGTGTCTATGTGTACATACATATGTGTATCCATGCTTATACACATACAAATGCTAGTGAATGTGAATACATGTGACTATGAAGGTCAGAAATCAACTGAAACTCCCTTTCCTTGGGTGTTGTCTATCTTGATTTTTCAGACAAAGCCTCTCATTGGCTTAAAGCTTGCTAAGTATGCTAGGCAGACTGGCCGACCATTTAGCCTTAGACTCTGTCTCACAAGCCCATATTTTATACAAAGTTATATAAAGTAAAAGGTCTTATTATGACATTCTCATATATATGCATATGCCATGCATGCATATAAATGCACACATACATACACATAATGTGGGTGCTGTTTTGACCATATTTATCCTCCCGTGTCTCACTTTTCCTCCTGATTGCCCCTTTTCCCCCCAATATTTTTCCTCTTAATCATCTGTTTTTAAATATAAACTCTACATATGGGAGAAAACAGATGATATTTTTATTACTGGGTTACTTTGGTTAACATGATAATCTGTTCCATTTATTTGTCTTGAAAATGGTATATTTTTTCTTTATCTTTACCCATTTTTAAAAATTAAACTTTTTTTAATTTGCACATGTATAACACAAATTCTAGTTCTTCTTAATTATAAAAGCCTAGAGCTATATATCAGGGTGAATGATGAACTTGCCAACTCCTCAGCCTAAAAAGCATCCAGCTCCTGTCTCCTTCTGTCTTATATTCCCCTCTCTGTCCAGCCATATCACTTCCTGTCTCAGCCTTTGTAGTGCTGGCATTAATGGCATGAGAGTCCCAAGCGCAGGGATTGAAGGTGTGTGCCACTACTGCACTAGTGTCTGGCTCTGCTCTTAGGTTCTTTAAGCAAGCTTTTGTTGTAGTAAGTTTTTCCTGGCGCCTGTTTTGGGTCTGGAGGTTTGTGCCTGGCGCACCTGTGGTTGGAACCTGGTTCGCGCGCCACAGTTTTTACCCCCAAAGAAATGAATCACATGATTATATCCTTTAAACTGTTTGGCCCATACCTTAAGCACATTACTAGCTAGCTCTTTCATCTTAATTCAACCCATTTATCTTTCCACCACATGGCCCACAGCCTGTGGCTCACCTGGATTCCTACATGCTGCTTCTTCGGGGGCGGCTGGATGGAGACTGGCTTAACTCTACCCTCCTTCTCCTACCTGGCTGCCTCTGATTCTCCACCCACTTCTGTGGTTCCGTACATGGGCCAAAACAGTTACTTTATTTACAGCATACATAACATTCCACCACAAGCTTTATTCGTTAGAGCACAAATTATTAGCACACATGCATTTAATGTATTTGTTCAATTCACCCCACATCTCCTCTCCTCCAGTTCTTTCCCTATTCTCACCCATTTTTCTCTCCCAACTTCATGTCTCAATTTAATATTCATTGAGTTCAATTACATGCATGGGTGTTGAGCCATCCACTCTTGCCAGACATGATTGTGCAGTTGCACACATGAATTATCATTTGCTGGAAGTACATGCACAGGACAAGTGATGTCAAGCCAGCCAAAATGTCTGATTGATCAGAGAGAGGCTCGTGAAGTCCCACCTCATTCGAGGAACTGTTGGCAACTGTTGACTAAAGGTAAAGCCCGATTCTTCAACTGATTATTTTACTGATGCATTGTATGAGTCTCACATTTTGTGTTTTATTTCTTTACATGTATATAAGTGAATGCAAAATTTCCTTCATCCATAGATTTATTTTTTAATTTGTTGTGTTTTTAGTGATTATAATCTTTTTTAAAATGTTTGATAAAGGACTATAGCTTTCATTGTATAAGTTTTTTTGTGTTTTATGTGTGTGAGATATTCAAATAAGTAATTACAACATCCAGACTTAAAAAGCTTCATCCTGTATATTCTTTAGATATGTTTTGGTGTTCAAATCATACAATTTTGTATCTAACCACTGCAGTCTAATTTTAATAGCAAAACTCAGAAAAATGGAGATGTATTTAATGTGGACAACTTGAGTGTAGCTTGATATTTATGGCTGAAGTAAGACAGAGATATAGTCTCACCTTGACAGGAGAAGTGCAGGAACCCAGAACTGTTTAAATAATTTGTTTATTTGTACTTTTAGTTGCCTGGCTCTTGGCGGTTCTCAGTTTTGTTATTTTCATCTATTCAGGTGTTTTTAATGCCAGTACCACATATACTGTCAGTTAGGATGATTTCATACTCTAATTTAAAACCAAGAACAGTATAATATTAAGGCTATTTGGGGATCTCTTGTGGTTTTATATGAAAAAATCTGATTTTTTTTCTTTCTCTTTATAGTGTCATTGAACAATTGCTTTGGATTTTGTTGAATCTATAGGTTGTTTTGAATGGCATAAACAACTATATTATTTTTTTCTCATTTGTGATTCCAAAACATCTTTTAGTTCATTTTTTTTATCCTCTTCCTTCAGCACTTTATAGATTTATCCGTCTACACATTCTTCACCATAAGTGATACTGCTTTCTTTTTCCTCTATCATCTCTCTGTGTATCATCTCCATAGCCGTCTGTTTGCTTACTTATGTTTACAGGTATTTTGCATACATGTATGTCTACAGGCTACATGTGTGCTTCATACCTGCAGAGGCGAAAGGAGAGTCAGATCCACTGGGACTGGAGTTACAGACAGTTGTGAGCTGCCATATGTGTGCTGGGAATTGAACCCAGGTCCTCTGTAAAAGCATCCAGTGCTTTTTATCACTGAGCTATCTCTCCAGCCAATTTTTTCTAACTTTGTGTTTTAAATATGTTTTTTTAAAACATAAAGATTTAAAATTGATTTTTCTATGTTGGCTTTGTATGCTACTACTCTACTCCAGTGTTTGTTTTTTTTGATTGATTTTGAGGGAGTTTTAAATACACTTTAATTAAGTCTGTATAAGGAGGGAAGAAGTTACTTCTTTCCAACTTGAGGACCTTTTACTTTCTTTGCTTTTCTGACTGCTAGTTCTTGTAAGATGCTAACATTTGAAATGACAGTGAGAGAATAGCTTTTAGTGTTTCCCCATTAATTCATGAAAGTAGCTTTAAACTTCTCTAAAACATTGTTCATTATGTCTTGACATTTGTTTTGTGTGTGTGCATGTGTGCGCACATGTGTGTGTGTGTGATGTTTAAAAATTTGTTTAATCAAGAAATTATGCTAAACTACGTTAAATGTTTTCCCTAAATCTTCTGAGGAAAAATTGCTGGATTTTTAACCTTGCATTCTGTTTTGGTGGCGTGTCACATTTACTCATTTTTATCTGTGGGAAGGTATAAATTTTTTTTTGTGATGTTGTTGATGCATATTTTTGTGATGTTGTTGAGAAGAGAATTTTTATTCTGTCAATCAACAGAACTTCCATGAACTTTTGGTTCTTGTGGTGTTGGGTGTAATTTAATGTCAGGGTCACGTTGGCATCAATGGATGAGTCCTTTCTCTTCTACATGTTGGAATAGTCTTTGAAAGAATTTTTATTAGTTCTTCAGGTATTCGTCAGAATTTAGCCATGATGCCCTAGTTCTAGGCTTTTCTTTGCCTAGGGATTTTTAATTAATGTTTCCATCTTTTTGTTACTGCTCTGTTCAGGCTTCTGTTCTTGATTCAGGCTCTGTAGTGTGTCCTTTAGTTTTGGGATACTTTTTTTCTAAGTATCCTTTTGCTGATGTTCTGATTTGGTTTGTTTTGTGATTTTGTTTAGAGTTTTTTTTTTTTTTTTAAATGGCTCTAGTGGTGATATTCAACATTTTCATATCTGTGAAAATATTTATTTTTCCTCTTTTGTACGCCTAGTTTGCTTGCTATATTACTTATGGTTAGATTTTTTCCCCCTTTCCCGTTTATTCTTTTAGCACTATGGACATAGGACTCCATTTGCATTTGCTCTGCTGAGAGGAAAATCCATGAATGCTGAGGTGTCTTTCTTGTGAGAAGCAGCTACTGGTTCCTGAGTTCTCCAGGCTGTTTTCCTTGCAGCTCCAAGGGCGTCTCTCAGATTTGTATTATTCTGAATGCTTTAGGCTTGCAGGAACTGTTTTTCTTTTTCCTTCTCCAGACTTGAGTAGTTTTCCTACGTCTTGGACCAAGATTCATTTCTGGTCTGGTTTTTTTTTTTTGTTTTTTGTTTTTTTCTGTTACTTCATATTGCCCTCCCTCTAACAGCTTTCTAATATGTAGAATGGTCTCCAGTTGTCTGTTCACATTCTCTTGTGGTCCTCCAGCATCTCATATTACCCTGTCCTTCCTTTGACACCTTCAATCCATGATTTGAGTGTTTTTTTCCAGCTCTTGTGATCTCTGCCTGCGATCTGGTATGTTTTTATATTATCCAGATGTTGAATGTCTTTGTACTCTGTGAATATCTGTAAGCTGTTCCCATCTATGTTAAGGCATCTTAGAAGTAGGGTGGGAAATCTGAGCATAGATAAAGGGGAAGGAGCGGGGAGTCAGATAGAAACACCATCTAGCCACCCAAGAAGCAAAATGTAAAAACAAAATAAATAAATCATGGACCACATGGCAAGACAGATTAATAAAAATGAATTAAATTGAGATACAAGTGCTAGCTAGCAATATGCCTGAGCTATAGGCCAAGCAGCATGTAATTAATATAAGTGTCTGAGTCATTTTTGAGGATCTAAGCAGCAGTGTGCAGGTCCAGACCATAGGGCTAGGCCGGGCCAAAATCTTCTACAACATTCCCCTCTAATTTTAAAGTTTGCCTTTTATATATTACGAAAGTAACCGAGGTTTTCTCTGAAGTAAGTACTGTGCCTCCTTTTAATTAATGTCATTTCTAGGAACAGCAGTTCTTAACCTGGGAGTTGCTACCGGTTTGCTGGTCAATGACATTCACAGCAGTTGCCCAAGACTGGCAGAAAACACAGATATTACAATTCATAACAGGAGCAAAATTGCAGTTATATAGTTGCAATAAAAACAGCTTTGTGGTTGAGGTCATGCAAGATGAAGAACTGTAGTAAAGTGTTGCAGCATCAGGATGGTTCTAGAGGCTCATTCGATTTTTTTTTTTTATTTGTAGCACATTTTACTCTTTATTTATGTTGGTTCTCTAGTTGGTTTCTACGTGTGTTATCAGAGTGACTTTTTAAAAAGATATTCAACCTGGCCAAGATGTTCAGTGGCTCTGAAATCTTTGTGATTGCCCAGTTTTTTTCTCAGTGGCCCCAGGAGATCCCTGTGCCCTCTCAAAACCAGGCTGAATGAGTTCTCTGAGATAAATCACGAAGAGTTAGTGTATTTTGTTTTCTGCCCAACTTCTCCTGCTCTTATGAATAAGCTGAATATTAAAATTTAATTCTCATTTTCTCTATTAAGATGAGGGGATGTTCTATGATAAATGCCTGTAGGCTCATTAAGGACATGGCACACTTTCCTTGGGGAACAGTCCTGGAAGAATGCATATTAGAAACTTACTGATTTGCTCTCTGTGGTCTTTTTGCTTCTAATGCAAAGTGACTTAAAACCCAATTCCTCAAGGAATCTGTGTATTTGTTGTAGAAATTCATTCCTTAAAGGAATGGGTAAACATTGTTGTTGGTGATGGTGGCATCCCTCTCCTCTTGCAATGTGTTTGTAAGTGACCCAGGCTTCCTGGCTGTTGGATGTGGAGTGGCTTGGTTTGCCCAGTGAGCAGCTCTGTTACCTGGCTTCTGGCTTTCTCTGAGAAGCAACAGTACATGTGTAGGTAGGTGTTTCTTAAGTGTACACAGTGTAGAGAGGGAAGGCTAGAACCCCGTATGTTAGCATATTGTAGATCTCCTGAGCACAAACTAGATTTTGTGAGAACAAGTAGAAGGAATTGCCTATATTTGTAGCATTTTCTGTGTAGGATATTTGAGTGCTAAGAAAGTTATGACTATTATTCCAGCTGTTGCATATCAATCACTAGTATTTTAGAGATTGTCTAACAAGACAATAATTATGGGAAATCTATTTTTCTCTATGAGTTGTGATGGTGTTGGCAAACATGATTAATTTACAATAAAATTAAAATATATAACTTTAAAGTGACTGTGAGAAATAACGTGTTTATAATATAAGAAGCCATTAGCTAACTTAAGCCAATAATACAAAAGGATTGTGTAAAAATTGTTACTACTCATATAAAATTGGAGATATATTTAAATGATATCTATTTAAATAACTATTTAAGATCAATTACATGTTAGCAGTAATGTTGGTCAAAAAGTCTTGAGCATGTTTCACAAAGACTTGTTGGATCAATATTGGCAATATCCTATTTATTCACAGTACTTTATAATTATATTCTTGCTTTGTCATTGAATTCTCATTTTTTTTTAATGAGAAAACATATTGGACTGACTATATTTCATTATCTGATCCTTTGGCGATAATCGTGTAAGTGTGTTAGACTTCACAGCTGGCCTTGGTTTTTCATAATGCGCAAGTTTTTCAAGTGCTCTTAGAACAACACGTGAAGTTTTCATTTTTCTTTTCTTTTTTTTTTATTATTTCTGTGTTAGGGCCTCAACTCTGCAGCTATAACTGATGGTATCATTTCAGATATAATTTTAAATAAAGACTCATCAATAATCATCAGCTTTTATTTTAACTCTGAATGACATTGTTTTGCATTAAATTTGTCAATATAGTATATAATTTCCTGCAAAGTGTTTTGGATCAAAAAATGTCAAATTAGTGGCTGGTAATATATGAAGCTGCTGACCTTAGGCTGAAAGGTCAGGAGCTCAAGGTCCTTAACTGTCTTATCAGGCAGCCCACATTGGTAGCAGGCCATCATCTCCATTGCTGCCGTTTGTCCTGTTCTGTGTGAGATTGAATTATATCTGACATGGCTTTGACTGCTGCTTTGTAAGATTTGATGTCCACATTTATTCTGGCACTGTAAGATTGGGACTCATGGTCTATAGCACTTTGTGGAAAAACAAATAAGTACAAAATCCCATTAGTTAAATTGAAAGTTTGACTCTACTAGCTTTAAGAATAAATCTAAATTGTCAGCGATCTGATTGTTAAATGATTGCAATCATTTACTGCCGTAGGCCACAAAAATTAAAAAGCCTAAGTGCCCCTTTCATATGGAGAAGCAGGCTAGTTTCCCATGGATCTATGTCCTAACCAGATCAGCAGGCTCAGTTAAGTGGATGAATTGTGCTTTTGTTCTTGCTGTACAACAGGCCTATGTCTGCAGCCCCACCCCCTTCTTATCTCCATCCTGAGAAGAGTGTTGCTCTGCCCCTGTTAGCCTTTATTTGTATAGCAGTGATTTGCTTTGGTAGATATAGAAGGTTTCTACTTGCGTTTCTCCATTATTTTTTGATGTAAGTTCAGTGTTTGCCAAATCAGTTCCTAATTTCAGAAGAGAGTATATTATTCTGTGGCATTAGCATGAGGACAGCCATATCTCAAAGGAGTCTGTCTGCATTTGCATAGGTTGTCCACTTTTTTGATGTATACATAACATACCTACCCCCAAGCCTGAATGGAAAATAAGTGTGAAGTGCTCAACAGCCTCTGGGCATTTAGTTTTCACCAATTAGGTGCATCAATTGTTTCCATGTAATAGGCAACAAACCTTGTTCTTCATGGGTTTGGTCTTTCACTTTGGGGAAGTTCTTATTTCCTGATTGTATGTGGTCATATTTGGGAGGGGGTTGTAGCAGCTGCATTAATTTGCATTTAGGTATTAAGTCTGCAACTTAAATGTTCTAGGTGCCAGTGTTGTTGGTAAGTGATACATACAGACAGACAGATAGGCATACATATTGTATAGAACTTGAGATCTGTGTCGTTCTGAGACAGTTTGCAGTTATAGCAATTTCTGTCATTTCTCTCCACTTCAGCTCCCCCAGTATGAGACAGTGAGGTCAGATTTACACTCCATATCCAGGGGATCAAACCACAGCAGGACTCTAATTTATGGAGCTTATAGATTATACACAGCAGCCTACACATGTGCCTGTCCCCCACACAAGGATTTCAAAGAGAAGCAACCTTGCTATGGGATGTAAACACACTGTGTTTCAGAAGGACAGAGACTTGTCTCTTAGTGTCACCTTGGACATTCCTGAGGCGTGTCTCAGTTGTCTTGCATATTTCTGTCTTTAACTTCCAAAATTTTCTTGGTATTTAATGATTGTCTGAAATTGCCAGGTTTTTGTTTGTTTGTCAGAAAAGTCTTGACCATGTAAGAAGTGCAGAACTATTGAGAAAGCATTATCTCCTGACACTTAGAAGCTTTCTCATCCATCTCCTGCCTATAAAATCATTTTAAATGACTGTTTTTTGAAATGCCTCCTTGAAATGGAATTCATGCACTTTACACTTCACCTGTCTAAAGTGTACAGTAATGGCAATCAGTATATCCCCACAACTTTGCAGCTCCACACTTGTCACCCCCTTTAGCTTTCATTAAATGAAATCCAAATCTCTTAGTCATCTTGCTCATTGTCATTTCATGCCAGATTCTACATATCTGTCTTCTCTCTAGATATGTTGATTTAGCGAGTTCTCTAATTAGGGATATCATGAGTTCATCAATTGATATCTTATCCTGAGACCTTCAACTAAAAGGTTTGGAAAGCCAACTTAATGTCTTCATCAAACGGTGTGCCAACTCACTGAGTTTCACTTTCATTTCTTCCACAGAGACAGTTCTTTATGCATTAGCTTATTATTTTCAGCATTAACAACTCAAATAGTACCACCTTTTCAGACTTGTCATTTACAGCATGTTCCTTTTACTTAGCACATATGTATAAAACAGATTTCGGATGTGTGAGTTGTTTCCTCTTGGATGTCGAGATTCTAGTGGCACTCATCCCTTAGACTAATTCTAGACACGGAGCTGACGCTAGATACTTTATATCAGCACACCTTTAGTTATATAACAACCCTGAAATTATATAGCTAATAAAAGCACTTGTGTTATGTGAGAGCAGGGATAGATGTGACCTTACCTTAGGCAAGAGATTGACTGCTATCTGTTGTAAATGGGAAGCTTCTATTACAGGAGCTACTGCAGCCTGAGAGACATCAGGGTCCATAAGGAGTGGAGCCAAACCGTGCCATTGCAAAGGCTCCTGTCAGTTCATGGCGTAGAGCATATCTCTAGATAGTTCCTGGGCCAAACGGAGAATGGGCTCAAGCTTGAGATTTGTGGGAGGAAGAATATTTCATGGGAAAATGTGCAAAGGAACATTTGTGATGAAAACTGTATCCATCACAAGATGAAAGAGAGGACATCTACTTTTTACTATCACTAAACAACTTTTCGTTTATAGAAAAACAGTGAGATGATAAACAAATGCATAGATATTTAACTATTTCAGAGAAGCTATGTGTGACTTATCACATCTGTTAGACTTGTAAGAAAAATAATTCCCTTTATTGAAGGGAATTATGGACTTCTAAATGTGAGTTGGTATATAGATGATGAAATTCAAAATGGCTGATTACTGGGAATATGAGAAAACAATATTCTTAAAATGTATTTGGCTTCTGAATTAAATAGTATGATTTTACTTTCTAAAATAGTTTTAGACCCATTAAGAAACATTAGCTTATTAGCCTTTTTAGAATATTATAAATCTTTGAATGTGTGCCAATGCATAAATTTCATTGAGCACAGAGTTTGTTTGGGGAGTTTATAATTTTATTTTATCCCAAGGAGCTTACAAAATCAAGTGACTCCAGAGTCTGTGTTTGCCAGAGGTACTGCTGTGCTGCACTGCTGTACGCTAACACCAAAAGCAAATTTTACTTAAAAATGTTGTATATATGTATGGCCCCAAATGAGTTACTTTCTAAATTAACAAATAACAATTGTGCATATGTGCTCTGCACCACATCATCTTCTGTCATGTGTCACATTCGGATATAGATCCCTTTACCTAATTAACATGGGTTGCAGACATTCTCATCTGTCTATTGCTGGGATATAATTTAAAATATTCTCAGCAGTTTTCAAAGTACAACACACTGTTGTATATAGTTAATATAGTGTATAATAGTTCCCTAGTTCTTTTGGACTCTTGGTTTTTATTTGACTGACTGAAATTTGTTTTCTGACTAACTGTCCACAGTTTCCACCACATCCTAACTGATAGCAGATATACGGCCTCACTTTTGGTCACCATGGTTCTTTTCTCTGCTTCCGTGGATTCAGCTCTTTTGATTATATGTGCAGGGAATGCCAGGCCTTCCCTTCTCTGTCTCTGTGTGACTTCACTTAGCATAATGCCGTCCAGGTTCATGTATGCTGCCACAGATGACAGAATTTCCTTTTTTATGGTACTGAATAGTATTCCATTGTGTGTATGTACCACATTTTCGTTATCCATTCATCTATTTATGGGTAGTTTGACTCAGTATGTTGGCTATTGTTAATTATGTTCCAGCGGAAAAGGAGCACAGATGCCTCTTTGTACCAAGATTTCATTCCCTTTGTATTTATATTCAAAAAGTGGCATTTCTGGATCATATGGTAGTTTTATTTTAATTCTTTGAGATTTCTCTATAGTCTTTTCTATGACTATAGTAATTTATAAGTGTGTACAGTGGTTCTTTTTCTGCACATCCTTACCAATACTTGTTATATTAGTTATGCAGGATATCTGTTATCTTGTGTTTGTGGATTAATATAGACTATCTATGCTGCCCCAAGGGGTCTATAGATGCAGGGAAGACCCCTAGTAAAATTCCAATGTCATATTATCATAGAAATGGAAAAAAAACTTCAAATTCATTTTCAAACTTTAGAAAGTGATCTTGGGTTCCAGAGATAGTTTGAAAAGAATAAAGCTGGAGGTATCATATTACTAACTTTCAAAACTACAAAGTCGTCATAATCCTCCTTGTATGCTGGGACTGGGAGATGGCTTAGCTGGTGACGTCTTAGCTGGGTAAGCATGAGGTTTCTGAAGCCCCACAGAAAGTTGGGCATAATAGATTTCAGTGGTCACACAATGTAGCCCAAACGGTCCAGTGACAGATACTGTCAAAAAGGAATAAGGTAGGTAGCAACAGAGCAAGGTACCTTCAGGGCACCTCTGACTTTTACACTCATTTATATGTTATATTGATTGAATTGTTTAATGAAAATCTGGCCTTACACAGATATGCACTTGGAATCAAGAACACAACTTTAGAAGCCTTTTCATATCACTTCAGATATTCTCTCTTCACTTCAGTCTGATTGGCCAGAGACAGTTTCCTGATTCTTCTGTCTACATTGACTAGTGGTAGGTTTTTGAGGTCAGTTTTAATCTCTCCTTGGCATGTGTCATTTTGAGGCATTACACATTGGTCTTCTGGAAAACATTGATTCAATCAGAGATGCAGTTCTTCTAAATATTGATCCACTTCATTTTGGCAGAACCAAAACTTGCCATTGATTTAGTAAATATTGGAAAGCTGTCTAGTTTACACTACACAGTAGAATGTCACTCATACTATGAACTTGACTTGAAACCTCATTTTTTCCTTTGATTATTTAGTTTAGTTTAGAAAGTACTAGACTTGGTTGTCAGATTTTCAGGTTTTTATCATTGTACTGTTTCCTGACACTTCCCTCCCCGACTGCTCTGTCCCTCTGCCTCTCTTCTTCTCCCCAGATAGTCCCTGTGCCCCTCCAGTAATATCACCTGTATTTCATTTCCCTCCCCACCATTTCCTTCTCATGATATTCTACACACATACACACACACACACACACACACTATTAAATCAAGATTTCATACATAAGTTATATATTGTTTTTTTTGAGTCTGGCTTCATTTACTTAGTCACCTTGAATTCCATTAATTTCTTATAAATTGCATGACTTATTTTTTTTATAGCTGAAAAGAATTCTACTGTATGTATGCATCTCATTTCTGTACCATCTCATTAAAGTTTTATTTCCTACTTATTGCGATAATGGAACAATAATTATGGATGTGCAAGTGTTTCTGTCTGTTGACTTAGAGTTCATGGGGTTTAGACCAATTTGATGTTTCTAGTTTTTATTGTAGGAGTAACTCTCACACTAATTTCCAAAGAGGCTGTCCATGTTCATTTTCCTCACTTCCGGGAATAATGAGCTTCGTTTTCCAGGCTCACATTTGTTCTTTTTATTTTTCTTGATGCTGAGCTAAGACTTGAGACTCACCCTGAAGTGAGTTTTCACTAGAATTTCCCTGTTTGCTAGGGTGTAAAACACTCACTGAAGTATTGATTATTTGTATGTCTTCATTTGAGAACTCTGTGTTCTCTTCACTAGCCCGTTTATTGTTTGAATGCTAAGGATTTTGTTGTTCAATTTTTGCTGTTATATATTTTAGACATTAATTACATCTGATGTGTAGTTGCCACAGTTTCTTCTCATTTTCTAGTCTTTTTCTTCCTTTTGATGATTGTTTCCTTTGCTGGGCAGGTTTCAAATCTGTGTAGTCCTGTTTGTCAGTTATTGCCATCATTTCCTGTGTTGGTGGGGTCCTTTGTTTGAGTCTATTGGGAAAATGTCACACTCTTTCAAAATAGTTGTTTTCATGTTCAAGAATTCAGATGCTTCCCGGCCCTTGCCAACACATAATAAGGTCAGTATCTTTCTGTTCTCTTTGAAAGGCTTGTTTATTTATTTGTTGTGTGTGAGCCCTTTTGAGCATGTACTATGTGCCTACTTGAGCCTGTGGAGGACAGAAGAGTCTGGAACTGGAGTTGCAGGTAGCTGTGACTTTGAAGTGGATGTTGGGAACTGAATCTGTGTCCTCTGCAGAAGCAGTAAGTCTTCTTAGCCCCTGAGCATCTCCACAGCTGCTGTGTAGTTTTTGTGCAGACAGCGCTCCGACAGTTGTGTTCACCAGGAGCAGTCCATGCTGGTCCTTGGGAACTGAGCTGTGTTTTCCCCACACACTTAGTGGAACTGGTTTGTCTTACTTTACTAAAGAACACAATGTAATATTCTAGTAAAGATTCTGTCTGTTTCTTTAGGAATACTTAAACTTGACAACTCATAACAGGAGGACATTGGAGCTAGTTTAACATGTATTACATTGTATAACATGTACATACATATGTCTTTACATTGATTGCACCAACTTACTTTCATCTCAATATGACAGATGTATTTTTTGGCACAGAATAAGTAAAGAGACACTCCTTTCTGTGTGTGTGCATAGATATCTATAGATAGAGCACCAGTAGATGATTGTCATAGTATTCAACTTTTAGTCTCTTGCTGAATGTGGCTAGCCTTCTTATAATCTTAGCGTCTGATGCCTGAATAGCTGTACTGCTTTGTAAATAAAAATTGAATGGTGTATTATTTTTACATTATTAAGAAAATTGCCTATTTTATGGGTAGGAAAAATGGGATGGGCAGAAGAAACTAAAAATATCTCTATCTGGATTTCTCACGTTCCAATGCAGTAAAAGTACAAAATCCGTCCATTAACACTGATGGTTCTCGATAAATTGAAGAGTATTAGTGATGGTTTGAATAGTCACTTTTCTAAGTCTGCAATGTTGTGTTTATCATTAGTGTTTTCAAGTCAGCCTTTATTGAGAGGCAAAAGTTCAAATGGCAGCTAGACAGTTGACACTGCAGATCTGACTCCAGGAATGCATGTTTCACTATGGCACTCACAGTGACAGGCACAGCTGCCACCCACATGTTAATGGGAACTGCACACTTAATTTATTGCTGCATTGAAAATGCATGCTTGCTGCTCAGTTTATTCAATCAAGAATAATTAAGAAGTATTATTTTCTGCTTTTTATTTTAAAGGTAGGAAAGAATGTTATATTTCATTGAAAGTAAATGTTTAAGTAATAATTTTCATAAACTGAACATTACATTTGGAAGCGCTTTTGGGCAAAATTTAATTTATAAGAAAGAGAACTCTTGGAATATGGTTATAGCATTTTAAGCTTGTGTTCTGTGCTTGTAATTATTATGCAAATATTATTGCTTCTTCCAAAGACCTTTGTCATGAATTGTTTGATAATGGAGCAAGGTTATTGAGCACTGCTTTGTAATAGATGTTTCCATGATCGTGTCACACATAAGGCCTAATATAGTTTAGCAGTGGGACATGGTTAAAATATTGTATCCAACATGCTTGTTTCTACGGTGCCCGTATTAAAGATGCTTATCCAAATGCTTTAAATACGTTTATTTTTGTATTTTTAGCTATCCGTGCCCTAGGAAATCTGAGGCAATGATTGTCGTCAGTTCTGGTTTTTAGCTGTCACAGAGATGGTGTCATAATGTTTAGTGCTTTGCTCTTTAGCTGTCAGCCTGTGCTACAGTTCAGTGATGCGTGATAAAATGCGAGGGACATTGTCTTCCCGCTAATGCATTAATGCTGTGATAATATTTCCCAATGACTTCTCACTGAAGGTCAATATAATAAGATTCATTGTTATTTTTCAGAATCTGTTTATTAATCAATACATTTTTCTACCAAAACCATTTATTCATGCTTATTAGGCACTAAGAAATTTTAGTTGCATGTATACTGATATGAAGAAAATGACATTGACACTTCTTTAGTTTTTAATTTTATTTCTGAAAAGTATTTTAGTTCATCTTTTCCAATAAACAACATAGCTTTTATTTATTGGCATTTTTATTGTTGGCTATGAAAATACAACATGGCAAAATTCTAGGTTTCTGTGGTCTGTTTTAATTATTTTTTTGTTTATGATCTATGAATATATAAAATAACCAAATATTGTCATTTCTGCTGATTACTCAATAATCTCTCATTCATAACATGCTTTAATAAATTGCTTTTGCCATCTCGTGTGTCAGGTTCTTTGGTTACGTTCTCATTTACAGAAAAAACACAGTATGGCAATAGTTATACCTAAGCTCACAAATCTTCAGATCTTTCACTCTTCAAATGTGATTCTTTGTTTATTCTATTTCATGTTTACTGAATCCCTAACGAACGTACATTACTATTAAATTATGAAATATAATGTTAAAACTACTGAGTTACCACTACTGCAATTTATAGTCCTTGTCTGCCTGGGATAATGCTTTTGTATTCTATAAAAATTCCTCCCTTGAAGTGGTTTAATAAAATCCTGCTTGGCTAGGAAGTCTATGCAGGGTGACCAGACTAAGAGAATTCTGGAAAGAGGAAAGGCAGAAAAGTAGTCACATGCCAGAGGTGAGGAAGCAAGATAAGAATGCTGCACTGAGAAAAGTTACCAAACCATGTGGCTAAACATAGATAAGAATTATGTAGCAATTTCAGTGTAATAGCTAGTTAGCAATAAGCCTGAGCTACTGACTGAGCATTTATAAATTTTATTAAGGCTCTGAGTCAATTATCTGGCATGTGGCTGCCAGGTATTTGAGAGTTTCTGGGAAGGCAGAAACTTCAGAATACACCCTTCCCTGTCTTAGTTAATCTAAACCAACAGCCTGATCATCAGTTCATCACAGGTTATCACCAGCCCTACTTTTCATCAAACGTGTACATCTTCATTTCCTGCCACTAGAAAAGTTCCTTGTTGTATGTGTCTTTCTTAAAGGAGGTATCCTCCTTTTATTGGCATATAAATATGTGTATGGCATGACCATTTGTTGGTCTGATGAGAGACAACTTGTGTTACGTGTTTAACAAAATGTTCTGTGTATTACAGACTGTATGTTAAATGTGGCCTGTAGTCATCTCCACATCAGTTCTGGACTTTTAAAGGACTGATAATTTGCTATACAAATCACACTTTCAGAACTTATACTCAAATACTATTGAATTCTGAGCTTTTTATGGACAGCAATTAGCTTCTGTTACTTAAAGCTTTCTTTCTATAATGCCTCCTCCCAGAAACAGCTCAGTAATCTGAACTCTTATGTTGAGATATTCTCAATGAGTAATATGAATAATTAACTGAATAATATCTGCCTTATGACATCTTGCATCAGAATCTCAACTTGAAATGCCTCCACAAGCCAAATGAGGGGAATTCTGCATATTGGATACTTTCTTTAATACTTTTTGACAAAAGCTTTTGGATAGTTGTATACTAATTAGCACATATAGTCAATTTGTACAGCCAAGAGTCTCTGTTTAAATTTTTTTGTTTTATATGTATGTGCATGTATGTGTGTGCACTAATTGCCTGCTTAGTGCCCATGGACACAGGAAGGGGGTGCAGGGTTGGTCCCCTGGACCTGGAGTTACAGTTGGTTGTGGGCCACCACGTAAGTGCTGGGAATTGAACCTGGATGCTCTGGGAGAGCAGCCAGTGGTCTTAATCACAAAATCACTTCTCCAGTCTCTAGCACCACCATTTTCTCAGTGGGGTAATACAGTTTTTGTCAGGTCCACTGGCTATTTCATGGGGATTGCACGGATTCCAGTAGGAGGGCCCAGCTCACTGTGGGCCACAGCGTAAGAAATACAGCTAAGCTTCATCCATGAACAGGCCAGAGTGGAATGTAGCAAGCAGCACTTCCCGTGGTTTATGCTTCATTTTCTCTCCTAACTTCCTTCAGTCATCAAGGCCTAAGAAACCCTTCTGTCCTCTGAGCAGTCTGTAGTCGGTGTTCAGCACAGCCACTGAAAATGAACCATATATTGCAGTGCCTGAATATGCCTTGTAGACTTCAGAAACAACCAGAAACCTCTATTCACATTTCTAGTAATTTTATTCTCAAGGTTTGGACAAAAAATTACATTCATTGTTGAATAAAGATGTATAAGAATTTGAAAATATGTCTCATTTTCATATTCAATAATTTGTCAGACATTTTCAATTCTTTTGCTGCTATAGAAACAGGTTATAACTAGGTTCAAGAAAAGTTTCCAAACAAAGTACACAACATTGTTTTATTTTGGTGAGTTTTCTGTTTCTAAAGATTCTTAGTGAATTTCTTTAAGAGTTAGTGAATTTCTGAGTTTATGTAATTTAATGAGTAAGCCAAATTGCGGGAAAAACTTCTAATTATAGTACTTGGCATGATTGTAAAATTTATTTCCTATTCTTTTGGTAGTGAGAGTTTATTATGTTTTATCTAATTTTTAAATGCAGTAACTAATTTGAAATGTTTACCTGAATGTTCTTAAACTATCAATACTAATAATATGAGATATAGTTTGTGAAAATTCTGATTTTTACAAACGGCATAGGATTTTAATAGGACCAGAGGTAAACATGAAACTTATGCCAGAACTCACATTTTGACACAGACTGTTTTTTCTTTATTCAGAATTAGACACAGTACATTCTATACTTCTGCCCACAGTGATACTCACTTTTTTTCTGTTTAGTTTTGGCTCACTATCCTAAAAGACAGAAATGAGCAGTGTGTAATGAGGGTAAATCAAGGGTTAAAAACAGAAAATTTGACACCAACATCAGTAAAAGACAACAGTCCACATTCGCCTGTACCAGTCAGTCTCTTGTAAGTGGACAGACAGGGTGAATGTCATGTCTGCTGCATAGGTAGGAACAATAGGGGCTGTCTCTAGAGGTCAGTGACCACCTCTGAGTTTCATTATGGGAGCACACCTTGGCACTGTTCCTGTGAGAGTGAAAACAGACTAAAGAGCTCACATGAAATAATTGGTAATGGATATAAACACTTACTTTTTAGTATCCTGGATTCCATGTTAAGAGCTGTGAAAAACAGACTGCTTCAGTTTTCTTTATAAGTACTGGTGTAAAATTAATAACGTCATTTATTAAGTGAAGTTTGTAGAGCATCAGTAGCAGAGACAGATGACAGGCAGCATACAAGCAGAGATTGCAGTAACTGAAAATGAGTTTGCTCTCACGCTTCTGCCCTGTGCAGCTTCCGAAGCAACAGTAGATCTCAAAGAGACCAAACTCTAATTGACAGGTCAAGCGTACCAGCTTATGAACTTATAGAACCTCAGTACCACCAAGACCTTCATTTTCTCCATGTAGCTTTATTTCTATGAAAAAATAAACCACAGCATTATCAGGGATTCAGTTTCCTCTAAGAACTTTGTAAAACGTTATTTGTAGGAATTATAGTTTATCTTTATGAGTAATTAACTTTTATTGATTATTCTTTCAATGAGGTGGTAAGAATAGCATGGTGACTAGGTACCACCTTGTCTACACTCAGAAACCAATCAAGGTATTTAATTAATGTCTCTGTATTTGTTTTTTCATTTATGAATTAGGGGACATCGCATATCTACCTGAACTGTGATGCACAGTAAATAAACTGCTAACCATGGAAAGTGTTAGGTCAATGCATTGTGCAGGAGACATGATCTAATGAGCAATTCTCATTAAAGAAGATTTCATGCCACAGTTACACAAACTTCATTTTATTTTTAACAAAAGTTAAGTTCAACACCTTTAATTTGAATTATATACCTAGGAAGTTTTCAAGATGGTGGAAGTTCTCATTGGAGTATTTTGTGTATGTAAAAATTAGCATAAAAATAAAACAAACACTAAATTTGAATTTTATCTCAAAATTTGCAAACGTGTAAGTAATGCAGTAAACACATTTATGGTTTCAAAATGTAAATTCTCCACAGCCAACAGGATTATTTTAAAGAATTTTTATACATGTGCCTGTTAATACAAAAGAGTAAAGGAGAGAAAAAGGGTACATGATTGGATAAGATACGTGTTTACCTCTGTGTTAGTGTCTAATTTTTATGAGGCACAGTTCTGGAGTTAGGTGAGTAAAACAGATAATAGAAGTAAAAAAAATAAGCTACATAGAATACAGCTTCATTTCTATTCTTAAAATTCTTAATTATAAGTATTATTTGAGAGACATAAAATTATGCAATTTACTGGGAGATAAAATTTCATTGGACATATTCCAGGTAGTTTAGATTCTGTTTCACATGTCACGTCTCTGACATTGTCAGAATATAACATTTTAAGCTAAACACAAGCAGACTCTTTTGAGGTTATACATAGATTATCTCTTTGTATACCCCTTTAAAAGAATATAATTCTTATTTCTTTCGCATATACCTTGATCATGATAAAGCACACTCATGAAGGAGTCCTTGTCTTTGAGAAGCTTATATTCCATTAAAAAGATTGATCTGATGATAGAAGAGGCATTACATTTAAAACATCCCTTTTAATTGATTTTGAAAAGCCAATTTTAATCACAAAGCTGCATGGTACATTGCACTAAATGTTATCAGTTTTTATCTAATGCATATAGGCATAAAAGATTATTATGTTAAACTTATGAGTATCTTTGTGGTATTTTTAGGTTAATGTAATATTTAAATGATTGTCAATAATATAGAGAATTTCTTAGTATAGGTTTCTTAGTGTAACCTTCCTACTATATGTTAATATACTGTATACTTTTAAATATTAAAAAGCTAAATTTAAAGAGTGCACAATGATTTCACAGGAGAATGAGAAGTAGAACAGCTTCTGTGTTAAAATAGCCTTTTGTGCAGGTGATGAAATGGGAGTTCTCTTTCTGTGATAAGAGGCTGTTCTATTACTGTTCCTGGTTATGTCAGCTTTAGTCCCAAATCAAGTGGTTCCTTGACCTTCTGGCCATTGGTGAGCACAAAACACCATACTGTAAATGTGTGATTGAGCAGAGTGCTTACCTAACAAAGAGAGGAGATCCTGGGACTACCTTCTACAGCTTAGCACTTAGTATTCTGAGGGCTTCTGGTAACACCTCTATCTCTCAAAGATCCCCTATTTCCATGTAGTACCACACAAGAGTCAAGCTTTTAAAACAGCTGGCCCCAGTGTCTGATGTGGCTTAGTTCAGGAGATGGAGAGATGTGGAGAAGAGAGAGTGACTGGAGGGGTGGGAGGGAGAAGGGACATTGAACAAGGATATACACAAGTAGAAAATGTGTCTGTATTAATAATAATAATTAATAATAATAATAATAATAATAAAATTAAAAAATAAAACAGCTGCTGTGCATGTCTTTAATCTCAGCACTTGGAAAGCAGAGGCAGGTAGATATCAGTGCATTTGAGGCCAGCCAATCTACAGAATGAGTTCCAGGACAGCCAGGACTGTTACACACAGAGAGAAACCTTGTCTAAAAAACAAACAAACAAAGAAAACAAAAACAAATAAAAACCCAAAGAAACAAAACAAACAGAAAATCAAAATCATCATCTTCTAAGGCATGGTCATTGAAACCTTTAAATTGTTGGTGGTAGGCTATATATTATAATACTGCCATGGCTACCTCACTGACAGATGTAAATGTTTGAAAATGTCTGCAAATTAAAGTAGTAAAAGTAACTCAGTAGTCTTAAGATCTGATTGGATAGAATAAATAGAATTAAAAATCAATACAAGTGCAGGAAACATTTATACAGAAATGCCAGAAACATAAAATAACAAAATTCTAGGATTTGTTTTGCATAAGTGAATGAAATCATGTAAATTTTAGTATGCTGTTTATATCTCTGCTCAATAGTTTGGTGTGAAGAAGTGAATTTAGGGCGGACTCAGCAGTCACTTCCCCAGGCTTTCTGTCACTGCTGCTGTGCTCAGCATTTGTAGCAATGGTGCCATTTCCATTGTCTGAAGTCATTAAAAAAGCCACAAGGAAAAAAAAAAATGAATGGATGAACACTGGAACACACCCAAAGATAAAACACAACTGTGCTGGGGAGGACTTTTGGCTACAAGACAGTTCCTATAAACAAACTAAAGCTGGCCTCCAAAGAGCACCTAACTCATTTATATTCTGTGTAGTAATAATTACAGGGATGCAAAGGTCAGTGCTCTCTGGAAGAATCAGGGAGATTGTGCCTTCAAAAGATCTGTGCAAGAAAGTTTGTTCAGGTGATAAATCTGTTTCATATTTTAATTGTATAAAATCTAATACATATAATGTTTGTGAGCTAAAATTAATAAAGTATGTATGTGTTAAGATTCAGAAGTGGAAAAGGAACACTAAAAGTCTCTCAATATATGTGTACATTAAAATTTAAATGTTTAATTTCAGAATATTTTAAATGTGAAGGCTAAAGTTTTGGACAGTACTTTTAGTCATAGATTTGTCGAGAGATTAATCTAAAATAATGTGTATGTTGGATTGATCTAAAAGAACGGTTTAAATGATAGAGACAGAAATCCATTTACTTTAGTTTTTGAGTATACATAAAAATAGATTTAACTACTTAACTGATTAAAATTTATCATTTCAACTTCTTGTTATGAGAAAGAAAAAATGGGTAGGACAGAATTAAGTATACATTCATGCAAAAAATAGATAAATTCAGATGTCATAGTTAAAGTATACAAACAAACAATGACTTCAAACAAACTGATGTCATAGTTAAAGGCAGAAGCACAGAGTTGTCACTTCATAGGTCTGGATGACAGAAGTCCAGATGTTACAATTAAAGACATACATGAACAATGATGTTGTGGGATATTGCTCTTTTACACTGTAAAGATTTGTCACTCTAATTGGTTTAATAAAATGCCGACTGGCCAGTAGCTAAGCACAAAGTATAGGCGTGCTACCAGACTAGGAGAATTCTGGGAAGAGGAAGGGATCAGTTAGGAGTCACCAGCCAGGTGCAGAGGAAGCAAGATGCAAATGCCTTACTCAGAAAAGGTACCAAGTCATGTGATGATACATAGATGAATAGAATTGGGTTGACTTAAGTTGTAAGATATAGATAGTAATAGCCTGAGCTACTAGCTGAGCATTTGTAAGTAATATTAAGCCTCTGAGTCAATTATTTGGGTAGCTGATGCTGGATATTGGGGGTTATTGGTGGGACAGAAACTTCCTCTCACACAATGAGATTCACTACATAGCACTGAGATGATCTAACTGTGTAATAAAAGGATTTTTGACTCCTTACAGTGAAATACTCCTAAAATAGAATAGGCAATAATGGAGAGCATAATAAACAGAGAAGGTTACATCACATGTGAAGCACCATGTGGCTCTTCACAGCCTTTGGAAACCTTTCCTTTTAATAGACCAACTACTGAGAGCTTCCTGAGGCTTTCAGAGAGCTGGAAGAGAGAGGAGGACAGAATATTCCTGTTGAATGAATGCTCCTCTGCTGTAGGAAGCATCTTCCAAGAGGGTGCTTGGTGTCTGCGATGCTGTTAACTCTGCTGTCTCTGGTTAAGTTGCTAGCCCTTAGATTCCTCATGCAAGGCAAAGGCTCTCCATCTTAGCTATCTTCTCTTAAACAATTATTTCAGTAAACTTTACTCAATATGTGTATGAATGTCAAGCAGAGTTTGCTAACATATCAAGCAAATTCTCAGCTAAGCACAACTAGATTTAGTTGCATTATTATCATATGAAATAGAATATACAACATAATATATATTAATCTATAAAGACAGAAAACCTTCACTTGTGATGAGTTATCTTTATTAAAAGAATATAATGACTCTGAATTTTAATCCCCTGATAGATCCTTATAAGATGCCAGAAATTTAAAATTCCATTTGAGAAAATTCTAAAAATATCTCTCTCAGTATGTGATAGGTCAGGGAAGTAAAAATCATTAAAGAAAGAAATGATTTGAATGCAACAAATCACAGTGATTCATGAGATATATGAAACTGTGGCCCCAAAGAGGAATATACATTTTTAAAAGTATTTTTATTCTTTGAGAGTTTCAAATAATATACTCACAGTCCTCCCCATAAGTCTTCCAGAAATATCAGCAGCCCCCGACCCCTTACCAAAATTTTGTCTGTTCTTATTTTTTACTAACCCACAGGTTACAGTTTGTTCTGTTTATACTTCTGGATGAGAGAACATGTTGTGCAATGCAGTTGATTTACCAGGAGCCACACCCTCAAAACTAACCCTCCCCGTCCCAGAAGACATCAGCTATCCACTGGTGCCTCAATTAGAGTTGGGACCAAAATCTCTTGCAACTATAGAGCATGGAAACTTTTAGGCAGGAGAAAGTATTGATTAGAATTTTAACAAATGCAAACAAACACATCTCAGAATGCTTTTAGGAATCAGTTTCACACAGATGACTCTTTTTTTTTTCTCAAATGAGATCCAGAAATCTAATTTGAAAATGCCAGGAATTAGGGGATAAAAGCCTAAAAGCAAGCAAAACTTAATATAGCAGAAAAGAAATTGAGCTAGAAATTTTAAAATACTTGGAGTTTGGTACTGAAATGTGGCTTAGCAAAGCTGACGAGATGTTGCAAAAACATTACATACAGAAAAATCTGTAGAGTTAAAAATGTCATACACAAGCTGTGGATTAATGGGCTGTGTAGCCACCACAAGAAACTTGGGAAGAAAAACAGAATGAGTATAAATAGAGTAGAAAAGAATATGAAGATTTTAGCAAAAGTTAATGGAAACCATTCAAAGTACCAAGTAAAACAGATCTCACAACCAGGGATCTCTGAAGGAGCCATAGTTCTGCAAGATTAACTATTACTAAAGCACAAAAGGGAGAACACAAAATAATGCATACGAACTATTGCCTTAATTCTCCAATAAAGAAACAATTAGAGTTATATGCCGTATCCTATACTCCAGAGGCTATGGGAAGAATCTTGGGCTTCCCTTTGTCACATAGCAAGATGCCCTGTCAAAAGGATAAGGCATACAAAACTCCTTATCTGATATAGTTTGTGGATATGATGTGTATCAACAGGGCTAAACTATACCTCAGGCCCAGTTTGGTAGCTGTATGCTGTCTAACTAAGGGCTCTGAATAGTTTTAGGAGTTTTATAATATTTATAAATATTTTATAATATTTAAACTTTGAATTTTAGAATCTGAAGAGAATAGAGTCATGATGAGTATAAAATAATGAATAATATAAATTGTTGCCAATAGGTATTTATATGTCTTACATTTGTAAAACACTTGTATATTAATATTGCTTGAATGACATCATTTTAGAAATGTTTCTCAGTAACATTATATTCTAATATATTTTTAATATAAGATGTGAAGCTGATGATCCTAATGTGCGGGGATTGGCTGGTGCAAATTTATCTCAGCAAAGTATATCAGTGTCTCTCCAGCTTGCTTGTGTGACATCACCTTCAGATAGGAAAAGGGATTTTCAGGACAGACCTTAGGCTCACTCTGCCTATCACAGCATGTCTTTTCTTCCTATAGATGTATAATTGTCAAGCATTTTCCACTCCATGGGCTTGTGATACATGAAAACCATTCTTCTACTTTCACTCTATAAACTTCTCAAGAAGTTCATCTCTGTTTCTGTCATTTCCACTCATTTTTGTTTGTTTTTCTTCATAGAATATGTTTTTCATTATTGCTCACTGTTTCTAAATTGCACTTAACCTATTGTTACATAATTTTAAGACTATCTTTTAGTTCCCTTTAGATGACAGGAATGCTTTTGGCCAGTACAATTTTACTGATCTAACACTAAGTGAAAATCAAAATGAATGTGCCCTTGGAAATTCAGAGTGCTTCTTGGGGGATAAAGAAGTTGTAACCAACCCTGTAGGCTGACAAACCAAATCCATGCTCGAGAGCTAGACAGAAGCTAAGTATATTTATGAGATCCCAACTTTGTCCTAGCTGATAGTTTACAATTTTAGTGGATACATCTAAGTTTCTTCAGTAACCCTGAACAACACCATTGATAAGAATGTCAGTAATTTAATGCAGAAACTGAATCAAATTCAAGCATTTCTATGAGAGATAAATTTCTCTAACAGATTACTACACATCATTTCCTCTTCAGTGGAAGTTTTGCCTACTATACATATGTCTTATCATTCACAGAGTTTTCTCTTTATGTGCTTTTTTTTCTTCCAAAATTGATTTAACTTTGGGCTGGGGAAATAATTGGTATCCTTGAAGACTTTGTTCTTGTCTCTTTGTTACTAATCAAGGATTATCTAGAATCCAAATGCGATGTGATTGGCCTGTCCCTGTAGGCTTAGACTTTTTTTTTTTTTTTCCACCTCAGTAGACAGCCTCCTTTCTCTTAGGAGGAAATTGTAAAGCCTGTAGGAACCAGCTTATGTTATTAGCAGACTCCACTGAGGAGTCTTCCCTCACCTCCTGCATTTGTTTTTGTCTGCCTTGGCCACAGAATTCCTTAATATTCCATGGGCCAGGGATGTGGTAGAATGCTGGCATGAGTGAAGCCTGGTTTGACTTTGGACATTATAAAGTGGGTGTTCTGCACACCTGTGATCCCAGTTCCATGAGTGAATGCAAGAGGATAAATCAGTCCAACTTTCTGTTTGCGAGTCTAAGGCCAACCTGGGAAACATGAGACCTTGTCTCAAGCAACAATAGTAACTATTTATGAGTATTATTATTTCTGCTACTAATACATTATGTCAACAGATGCTGGAATTTATCTGCAAACCAAGATACCTAACATTTAAGCTGACTCCAAGTTTATACAGTGCCCCTTCATTTTCATAGCACATCCCCCACAGTGTACATGTGCCCATATACACTCAGGTGTGTACACTGTAAAGATTTTTCACTCATATTGATGTAATAAAAGGCTGATTGGCCAGTAGCTAGGCAGGAAGTATAGGCGAGGAACCAGACTAGGAGAATTATGGGAAGAGGAAATCCAGAGAAGCAATCATCAGTCAGGTACAGAGGAAGCAAGATGAGAATGCTGCATTGAACAAAGGTACCAAGCCACGTGGCTAAGCATGGATAGGAATTATGGGTTAATTTAAGTGTAAGAGCTATTTACTAATATGTCTGAGCTACTGGTCCAGCAGTTGCTATAATATTAAGCCTCTGAGTCATTTATTTGGGAAGTGGCTGCTGGATATTTGAGAGTTTCTGGCAATACAGAAACTCTGAGTCCAGTTAGGCCTTAGTAACTCTATATTATAGAGTGTAACTAAACATAACTTATAGTAATAGCATGTATGACCTGTAAAACGTAAGATGGATTGTGTTCTGTTTCTCTTTCTGCTGCTTCATGAGGGATGGGAAATTACATATAATTAGATTTATAATTGCCCAACAGATAAAGCAGCATAGGTCCATTTGAAACATCAGCTGTTCTGGTAATTGTTATGCTTAGAATTAACAGGAATTTGGCTCTAATAATATATTTTGGGGCCCCTGTATTGGTTAAGCATCTGTCTGTGAATTAGCTTTTATAATGTTTCAATATGCTCTTGTTCGTGTTTAGCATATTTGGTTGTGTTAGAACAATGAGGGAAGAGCCATAGATCTCTCTGAGTAATCCTCTGATGATGACGATTTCCCCCGAACAGGCAGAGAATTAAATTATTTTAAGATTTTCTTAACAAATTGGCTTTTCATCTTATTCAGATTTGATATTGTCAGTAAACTTCCTTCACTTTTTTCTGAGTATGCAAACATTTTCTCAGGATATGCAAACCAAATTAAATTCAACTTGAGACAAGCATAAGTAAATTGTTACAGGAAAAGAAAATATTATCTTACTTATTTATATAGATGAACATGTTACAAAATGTACTTTTCTGTAACTCAGTTCATAACATGATTTTGGGCTTGTATATGAATTTGGTGGCATCAATCACCTAGTACTCCTGTATCACTTTTTTATACAGAAATCACTCAACAAACTTGGCCCGCTCCGTTAGCCCCTTCTCAGGATAGGGATTTTCCCGTGTCTGCCTATTTATCAAGACTTTCCTCTATGCAACCTCCACAGCGCATGCTTAGATAATGCAGCACTGCATGATACAACTTTGACAAGTTGTATGATACAAATTTGTTCTTATGTATTGGTGTCTTTGCATGTGCATACTTGTGTTTGTACATGCATATCTCAGAAAATGATCTTGACTGTCAGTTCTCAGGCAAGTTACATGCCTCTCTTTCCTTTGATTAAACAAATTTGTTTGCTATCATCTTGAAGTTTATTGTGCTGTTATTAGGATATGAGGAGTGATTTTAGTTTCTTTGAATTTTTAAAGATTTTTGTGTGTTCCAAGATGAGATCTGCTTTGTAAAACTTTCCATGTGCTGCTGAGTGGAATGTATATTCTTTGCTGTTTTTTTTTAATATTCTCTAGATATCTGTACAGTACATTTAACATATGAGATCAATTAATTTTGGTATTTTCTGTTTATTTTTTGTTCAGATGACCTATGTGGTAGAGAATATGGAATTTTAAATCACTACTAATGAATTGCTGTTATTTTTGTCTCTATTTCCAGATTGTGTGTGAGTGTGTGTGCATGTGTGTGTGTGTGTGTGTGTGTGTATGTGTGTGTGTGTGTGCGTGTGAAATGCTCTAGAATTTGGTGCATATATGTTTGATAGTAATGTCATTTTGTTTAGCTATCCCCTCAATGGACTGTTTCTTCTCATCTCTTCTGGTTAGTTTTAGCTTAAATCTGCCCTGCTGACCAGGTCTATTTGGGATGCTTGTGCCTTCCTCCTTCCCAGTCCATTACATTGGCATTCTCTTTTCATCCTTTGATTCTGAGGTGGGACCTCTCTCTAAATCTAAGCTGTGTTTTGTGTAGTCAGCAGATGGATTTTTTTTTTTGTGATTCCCCTCAGTCAGCCTCTGCTTTTAATTGGAGAATGGACGTATTTAAAGTTATTATTGACATGTGTGCTAATTTTGGCCAATGTATTGATTTTTGTTTGTATTTTCAGTGGTCCTTCATGTTTTCGTGATTACAGCTTTGTGTCTCTTTCCACGTCTGCCATGTTCATTCCTCTCCAGCCTGAAATATCACTTCCTTCATCTTTTTTAAGATTTCACTTGTTGGGTTTTCTTCTTTGTTTTAGTCTATTTATACATAGAAAGTTTTTTTTTTTTTTTCCATTCACTTATGGTGCAGAGTTTTGTAGAGCATATTAGCCTAGGTAGGCAGTATTCACTTAGGCTTTGGGGTGCATGGTTCAGGTCCCTCTGATCCTCAGAGCTGCCCTTGAGAAGCCAGCTGTTGTTGGGATGGCCGATTCTTCATGTGATTTGGCTTGCTTCTCTGGGCGCTTTCTGCATTCTTCCCTTATGTGTGCCTAGTGTCTTAACTGTAACTTTCTGGACTTGCCTATTTGATGTTCTGTTGGCTTTTTCACCTGTAGGAGAGTCTTTTCTGGGGAAGTGTTCTTCTGTGTTCTTGCTGAAGATCTGTTCTATGCCATTGAGCTGGTATCTTCTCCCTTTTCTGCCTGTATTTCAAAGGTTTGGGTTTTTTCCAGGGTGTCCCACATCCCTTGCATGTCCCTTCTCTGTGGCATTTTTTAACTTTCACGACTCTTGCTTATCTGAACTAGCTTCTCTACTTCATCTTCAAGTCTTGGCATTCTGTCTTCTGCCTGACTCATCTACTTGTAAGGTTTTTTGTTGTTGTGGTTGTTGTTTTGTTTTGTTTTTTAATTTTCTAGCTGAGCATTTGGATTTTTACTTCTTTTCAGTTTGAGACCTCTTCACTGTTTCTGTGTATTAAGTTCCATAGTTAAGTCCTGGGTGGTCTTCACCATTTCCGTTGACCATATTTATATATAGCTAACATGTGACTTTCTAGGTTTGACTTACTTTATTTGGCTTTTCTGTTCTCAGACTCATCTATTTATATTACAGGTCACGTGTACACACACACACTACATATGCAGACACACACTCCTACACACACTCACTCACATATATACCACACATATACTACACATACACTCATACGCACACTCTCTCACTCACACACACACACAGACACACACACTGATTAATATGCAGACTGTTTCTATATTTGTCTACTGGTGTAGTAAACATGATGTATTTGTTTGATTATAGATTTCTCCCAATTTTTTGGGGGGAATATTACTGAGGGGAGGGGAAGGTCCTGGCTATATGATTACTCTGTGTTTATGTATTTTCGGGAACATCAAAATGTTTTCTACAACTTAAAATATATATTTTACTTACAGAGTATCAACATTAAAATTCATCTACACTTTTGCTAAAGTGTATTTTCCATTTAAAATTTAGAGCCACTGCAGTGTGTGAAGTGGTTATTTTCAGCATGCCACTGTGAGCATCCCTAATAGACACAGCTGTGAGCATCTTCCTGTGCTCCCTGTGTCCAGTGTGTGAAGTGGATATCCTCAGCATGCCACTGTGAGCGTCCTTAGTAGACACAACTGTGAGCGTCTTCCTGTGCTCCCTGTGTCCAGTGTGTGAAGTGGATATCCTCAGCATGCCACTGTGAGCATCCTTAGTAGACACAACTGTGAGCGTCTTCCTGTGCTCCCTGTGTCCAGTGTGTGAAGTGGATATCCTCAGCATGCCACTGTGAGCATCCTCAATAGACACAACTGTGAGCGTCTTCCTGTGCTCCCTGTGTCCAGTGTGTGAAGTAGATATCCTCAGCATGCCACTGTGAGCATCCTCAATAGACACAGCTGTGAGCATCTTCCTGTGCTCCCTGTGTCCAGTGTGTGAAGTGGATATCCTCAGCATGCCACTGTGAGCATCCCTAATAGACACAACTGTGAGCGTCTTCCTGTGCTCCCTGTGTCCAGTGTGTGAAGTGGATATCCTCAGCATGCCACTGTGAGCATCCTCAATAGACACAACTGTGAGCATCTTCCTGTGCTCCCTGTGTCCAGTGTGTGAAGTAGATATCCTCAGCATGCCACTGTGAGCGTCCTTAGTAGACACAACTGTGAGCGTCTTCCTGTGCTCTTAAACTTTCCCTATTTCTTAGTTTTGTTGTTTGGTTTTTTAGTTGCTGTATGTAGCTTAAAAATCTGTTCTGATACTAATTTATTAAATATGTGTTTTAAAAGTATTTTGTTCCATTCTCTAATAATATTTTCACTTTCTTGAGCTTGTTTTAATGTACAGTTTCATTTTACTGTACTAAAGTTTGGACCTCTTTGGTTAGTTGTAGGAATTAGATGAGTGCAATGAAGGAGTGTAAGAGGTTCTCAGAACCCTCCATGATGGAAATTGATGTACTTGGCACAAAGTTAATGGTCAAAGACACTCCTCTGTAATTATTTAATTAGTGGTCATTAAGTATACCCTTATCTCTTCAGAAACACTTAATTTTTAAAGAATGGTGGTGCAGGTTGCCAACATAATAAATCAAATGTCAGGCTGTTTTGGACCAGCTGAGATTAGCTTGACAGAAGACTTCCTTTAGGAAGTAGGTCCTGTCCTTCATGTAAGGACCATTCAGGGACTATTGTTCCCCCAGTGATTGTGATAGTATACACCTAACATACATCTGGGAGATCAATTGCACTCATGATTGATAGTGATTTTCTTAATGTCACAAAAGGAATAATGACTGGGCCTGGATCTGATTCAACAATACCTTGGCATTATTATATTAAAAGAATATTATTTTACTTCTCTTTTCAACTTTTCTTATAATCAGATGAGTAGGATTTATATAGGTGAGCAACGTTTGCTGTTCCCAATAGACTTTATCATTTCAAAAGAAGCTTTGCATTTTCTACAAAATCATATAGTCTTCCAGGTATTTCTTATTTTCAAAGAAGTTCTAGTCTGAGATGGTAAAGAAAGACATCACTGAAAACACAGTAACTAGGTGGTGGTACTGCATTTTTATTCCTTAGAATTTTGTCTTTCCAAGGACGATTATTGATTTCTTTTCCACTGAAACAAGTATCATACATCATGTGATTATATAATAGCATGTTTGCTATTCCATACACATGCCGTCTGTATTATTTGAAGTACTGTTTGGGACCATAGGAAAGCGAGCTGCAGTCTCTACACAGTGAAAGTAGATTTTCCACCTTATGTTGTCCAGTGCAGTGAATGGTTCATGAGAGGCAGACAGACATGTTGCCTTCACGTACTTACCAAGTCTTTCTTAAAGGCATGCACATGTTACAGTAAAATTAGTCTGTAATCAGTAAGGGTTATTGTAGCGGGAAATCAGGAACTGTATATGTGAACGATCGCGTCATAGGAATGGAGACGAGCTGGGCGTGGTTAACTGAAAAGGATTTTGGAAGTAGACCTTCGAGGGAGGGGACCAGGACAAGATGTCAAAGAAACAAATAAAAAATCATTATACTTACAAACAACTATTAACCAAAAAATAAATAAAAAATAAATTGACATAATACAAATGTTTATATATTGATACAAATAAAAAATCAATCTATATATTTAATTTAAATAATATATATATTAATACAAAGTTAAACATGATACAAATATTTATATATTAACACAAACAAAAAATTAATCTATATATTTAATTAAAATAATATATATTAATACAAAGTTAAATATATAATTACCCTATTTTACACGTGTCTACCTCTGTCTAAAACATTTTACACATTAATATATATTAAATACATTGTCATTTCCATAATACAATTTCTACCTCTAATTATTTATAATAGTCATAACATTTATTATACTATACACACAAATTATTTTATATAAATCTATTTAGATATATTTTTATATATAATAATATATAATTAAAATA